>SSNR01000218.1:354006-382198 GCA_006937965.1 Callopanchax toddi
TTTATTAATGTCACGTGACTCAGACTGCTAACTCTTATTGGTTGTAGTAATGAGTGATGTGGTTGTCATAACCTTTTAGCAGTATGTATGTGAAATAATACTGATGCAGATCAACATTCATTAATGCTGGAAGAAAATGCATTAATCATTTAAGACATTTCTGTAACAGATTAAAGTGTCATTTTAGAAGAGACACCAAGAGTCTTTATTATTATTATTATTAATAATAAATAGAGTCCGGTGGAAATCTTCCGATACGACCGTGACCCTGGAGGAATGTTGATTCAGGTTAAACCATAATAACAGAGTCATTTTATTCCAAGGTATTGGGAAAAAAGATGGTTATTATTTGTGATGATCTTGAGGTCAAAGGTCAGAGGTAGTAACGCATTTGGGTTCGTTACAGGAGTAATCGGAGTTTTTAACTTTATCTCGGCTTTCAGTACCTCATTTTTAGTTGAAACGTCTAGTTTCAGTCGGAGTTGTTGCAACTGGCACCATGGCACAGGGGTGTTCTGTGCACCTGCTTCTAAAAACTGGTTGATAGGAATAGTAGTATTATTTGCACACATGGCTAATTTGTGCTTTTTCCGTTCATATGCCTAGCCATTAGAGGTGTAACGAGACCCAAAACTCACGAGACAAGACGAGACTTGAGTTTGCGAGACGAGATATTGAGTTCACGAGACGAGACGATATTTAATAATAGTTTCAAGAAAACTTCAAAGATCAAATTTAAGCAAAAAAAAAAAAAAAAAACAAACAAACAAAACTTTTATTCCAGACTTTTAGAAGTTTTTCCAAAAAACTCAACTGATGTCTTTCTTTTTCTGATTTCTTGAATCTTAGTAGGGGTGTAAGATGAGATTTTAATCAAATTTTCAAGAATTTTTCAAAGATCAAACCATTACTGAAAATGTTTTTTTCCTGTCTCTCTCCTTCTCTTCTGTCTCACCAAAGAAAACTATTTTGATTTCAGCTGAAGAGGAGAGGTTTGAACTGTTTAGCCATGATATTAAACCTACACCTACAAACAACAGCCAGTATCCAGTTAATATAGTATAACTATGTTTTTAGACAGTAAAAACTACAGGGTTCTAAACTGACTTTAAAAAGTGCAGAGGACATGTCTCCCCATCATGTCCATGTGTCTCTCTCAGTGATCTTTCAGTCCTTTACTTCTCTCAGCTCTCTAATGCTGTTATTCTGTCTGTTTTCTCCCTATTTTCTTTTCTCTCTTCTTGTTGAAAAATAGAATCAGTTCAGTTAAACTTCACTAAATCCTTAAAGGATTTGGTCATTACTAAAAAATAAATGCAAATTTAAGAAAAGCTTTTCTTTTTATATAATAAAACTGTGTTTAACAGTGATAATACAGTGTTTCATATAGATTGTTTTCAGATGCACACACCTGTCTCTGTCTCCTTTTCTCCTCTCCTCCTCGTGTCTGTCTGTCCTTTAAAGCGGCTCTCTGGAGCATTTTTCTCTGTATCAAAGTTTTCTAAATGTTCTAAATGATATTTCAGGTCTAAACTATGATCTATGGGTTGAGTTCCACAACATCTGTCATTCTGATGAAGACCCTCCTTCCTCCTAGAGACCCCTTTCCATTATTTCTTGCCGCCGACATTTTTCAGCCAATGAAATTCAAATGTCTGCATTCTCTCAACATGGATCGACCAAACCTGTACCAGTAGGGGGCGCTGTCGTACAGGACGCTCCGTGTGTTTCTCTGTTGCGTCTCAGCCTCACAGCTCATTTCTACTAAAAACCTACCCATTCTCCAGCTAAAGACGGATTTATTTTTATTTTTAAACCTTTCACCTCACAGAATGGCAAGGCTTGACAGGGTTACGCGTTTATTTTGGTCAGAAAGTTCATCCAGGGCCAAGTCAAGTTCAGCTTCAGAGTCCAGCAGCAGCTCTCTGCTAACAGAGCTAATATCAGAAGCAGCAGGGACAGAGAGGGCTCATCAGACCCTCGTAGTGTTGTTGGAATAAGATTGTGAACTGTGAGTGATTAAACCCTACACATTGAGCTGTACAGTTCATGCCCGCAACGTATATGCGCTGTGTGCACGCGCGCACACGCGACTGGACGCGCGTGTCGAGATGTTTTGAGGAGGAGCCTTTGGACGTTAGATTCAAAAACTGCTCTCTTGCTGAAATCCTCCAGAGTGCGGCTTTAATTCAGGCAGTAGGTGTAACAGGGTAGGAATCCACGTCTTTCTGCTCTGAGACACACATCATGCTCCCAGCTGTTCTTTCACTATTTCCACGTTCCAAGCAGTGTTTCTCTACCAGGGCAGCTAATTTTCTGAGCGCTGCATTTACAATGATATGAACGGCAGCCTCATCAGCTGATAGTAAGTTTCACTTTTGCTTTAGGAGCGACGTTTTCACTCGCGTGCCCAAATGCAAATACTTACATAAGATCATGAGGGCTCGCAAGATCGAACTTATCTCAACGAGAAATATCGTGACGTTTACTAGCCATGTTCGAAACATCGAAAGTTTTACTGCATAGCTAACACTTAGCATGTATTGAGTTGGCATCCTTTTGCAGCCAGCTTCAAAATTTGTCCATGAAATGCCAAGCCTTGTTACAGCTACATTTCCCTGGCATTTTACGATCTTCATTTCAGTTTGCATTTGCCGACTGAACCGCTTTGGCATTAGCTCCGTCACCGTGAGCTACATTTAAGGACCTCTGGGGGACAGGTGTGTCACCTCAGCTGCCTGACAAAAAATGTACGAGTCCGTGACTTTTATTCAATTGATCCGTATTTTGCATCAATTCTATGTTTGAACAAAGATTTAGTAAAATTCCAAAACTTTTCCAGGACCTATAAAATTCCAAAACTTTTCCAGGGCCTGGAATTTAGATTTTCAAATTCCATGACTTTTCCAGGTTTTTCATGACTGTACGAACCCTGAACTGGAATCTTTGTATTTCTTTCAGTAAAGCCAAAATGTAGGACTGTGTCTTTAACTTGCTCACTGTAACGCTCTGAGTCAAATGGTGAGCCGTATTTTATTTGTAATGCTGGACGACTCACTGAGCCAGCAGAAAGGAAGGCCTGAAACATCTAATGTCTCTCTGAAAGAGTCAAACACAGATTTTAGAAAATTTTCAGAATTTTCAAAATGCCTTGTACATTTTTTGAAGTAACTAAAAGTGCATTGTCCACAGCCTGATGAGAGGACCAAGTTTTAGCATCACCCTCCTTCAATACAAAGTATAGGAGAGCCTTGGGGCACACCGACCAGAGTCTCAGACAGATCAGGACGTTGACCCGGAAGCTCTAAGTAGCTTGTGGAGTTTTTATCATGGAGAAAACTACATGGATAGTTATTCAAAGAATCTTTCTTGACAGCTTGTGGCAACTCAGCCGATTGATTCCATATTGTGTCCTGATTTAATCAACTTGACGGTGAGTCATTTGGTTTGTTTGTTTCAGAACGCAGCAGTGTGTTTGGTCTTCAATCAGCATAAATGAGCACATGTCACCCCTCTGCTCTGTTCACTGAGCTCCACTGGCTACCTTTAGCTGCTGCATCAAATTCAAGTCACTAACACTAGCATACAGGGTCCTCCTGAAAGGAACGGCTCCGTCTACTTGAGTCTTCTTGCTAAGGCTTGGTCACTCCGGTCATCAAAGGATCAGCTAGCAGTGCTACACCACGCTGGGACAGTCCAGACTCTTCTCATGTGTCATTCCACGATGGTGGTAGTGGAAAATATTTTGCTTCATTCCCTGCTCTAGTGGTGAGATGTGGTTTTTGCACATCTGAAAACTGACTTGCAACAATGCGCCCCACCAATATAAAATTTCACCAGCCGCCACTATCAGCTTGACTCTCCTATATTCCAGTTGGAACTGACAAAGCTCCTCAGATGAGAAGAGAAATGTCTTCAGAGAACCAAATAAGTCCAGTTGCCTTCATTTGAACCCTTTGGAATGAAATGATGGATTTATATTTGTCTGATCAGTCAGAGCTAAAGAGTATTATTAATGACTCTCAGCTATAAAACACCAAATTCTAGCAAATTGTCTTTAAACGGAGTCAGACATTTACAGAGTAAAATCTGTAATGATCATGTCGCCAATTTTCTAAGTAAATCTTTTTCTAAAGATTGTGTTGAAATGAGATTCTCTCCAGATGTTGGTACAACCCATCCTCCACATGGACAGAAACCAAACCCTCCACATTAGGTTCTGTGTAATAAAATGGAACGACTCAGCTGACTGAACACATGTTCTGAGAGCTTAATTAAAATTCATCCAGAGGTTCAGGAGATCATTTGCTAGCAGAGTAAAATATTATCAGGTGATGGAAAGAAACTGAAGCTGATGATATCTGTGGTTTGTATTTGCGAGGAGTCAATAAACCTGTCAGATATCAGATTCTGTCTCCTGACATGACGGATGTTTGTTGTTGGTTTCCTGGTAGCTGACTCACGAACAAGTCATCTACAGATCTACACATTAGTGGGTGTGTTCTTTAGTCTGGGGGAGGTTTTAACATTAAACACTTTTCCAGGCAAACAGCTAAACACTCACACACACAGGAGAATTATCATCAGTGGTTTATTTCTGCTCCTGACAGACCTGACAAGTTCTGCATGGTTCAGTCTGGAAACTGATTTTTAAATTTAAATTCTAGTTCCTACCTACATTAAGTTAGTGGTTTTCTGTTGTTTTGAACCTGCAGTGTTGTTTATTCATCTGCAGGATTCTCCCTGCAGGCAGGAACTTTTTAATACCTGGGTTTTTGATTTTCCTTCATCTAGCAGCTGATCATCACCATGTCTGTCACCAGCTACCAGCTAGCTGAGGAGCATCTCTGGTGCTGCATCTGTCTGGACGTGTTCACGGATCCCGTCACATTACCGTGTGGACACAACTTCTGCAGAAGCTGCATTGGAGGACACCTGAACTCTGACCCCCAGCGGCGATGCCCCATGTGTAAGGAGCGAGTAGAAAAGAGGCAGAAGCTGGGGGTGAATACATTCATCTCTGAGCTGGCTGCTCAGTGCCGACAGGCAGCTGGGAGGGAGACTGCCGTCACACCAGGACCTTCCCATGATCCTCCTGTTGGACCCAAACACAGGTCCCTGAAGCCCTACCTGTTGGCCCTCAGCCTGCTGTGTCTCATCGTCTTCTTTGCTTTTAACCTATGTTTTCATCACATTCTGTCTGTCTGGGAAACTCGATCGCTGTTTGCTTCTGTGGCAAAGTCGTCAGAAAGCGTGTGCACGGAGCATGGTGAACCTCTGGAGTTCTTCTGTAAGAAGGACCAGGTGAGGATCTGTCAAAGCTGCAGGGCTTCCAGACACAGACTCCACCAGGTGGTTCCCCTGAAGGAGCAGCATGACGAGAAGCAGGCAGAACTCTGGAAAACCGAGGCCAGGATTCAGAAGATGATCTGGAAGAGACGGCTGAAGATTCAGGAGTTGAAACGATTAGTGAAGCTCAGCGAGGAGGCTGCTGACCGAGAGGTGCGGTTTGGTGTTTGGGTCTTCAGCTCTCTGATCCAGACTTTAGAAAGAGGCCAGGCTGAACTCATGGAGATGATTGTAGAGAAGCAGAATGCAGCAGAAAAACAAGCTGAAGGTCTGATTTCTGAGCTGGACCAGGAGGTGTTGGAGCTGGTGGAGGAGCTCTCACGCTCCATCGACCCAGTCCAGAATATCCCAGTCCGGAATGCTGCTCCACCCACTGAGGGGAGCGTTTGCCCGGTGGCGTATGGAGGTCTGACGAGGACCGCTCTGGTCAGAGCCGTGGACCAGTTGACGGACAACGTTAGAAAAGCCATGAAGAAGCTACAGGACACACAGATGGAAAACTTCCTCCAGTTTTCCGTGGATGTGACTCTGGATCCGGATACTGCTCATCCTGCGCTCATTCTCTCGGATGACGGAAAACTGGTTCACTGTAGTGATAAATGGAAGAAACCTCCAGGCGACCCAGAAGGACCTGAACCTGGTTTTTATGTTCTGGGGAAACGAGGTTTCTCCTGTGGGAGATTTCACTTTGACGTCCAGGTCAAAGGGAAAACCGCCTGGACTGTCGGGATCGTCAGAGAACCCGTCAACAAGAAGATCGACGTGAAGCTAAACCCGGAACACGGCTGCTGGGCCATCCAGCTCCAGAACACAGGAGAGTACGAAGCTCTGGATCAAAGTCCAGTTCGTCTGTCTGTGGATTCTAAACCTGAGAGGCTGCGAGTGTTGGTGGATCACGAGGAGAGCCTGGTGTCCTTCTACAACGTTGATGCTGCAGCTCTGATCTACTCCTTCACCAGCTGCTCCTTCACAAAGAAACTCTTCCCCTTCTTCAGTCCCGGCCCGAGTGATGGACGCAGGAACGCTGCTCCTCTGATCATCTCCACTAGTCAGATAAAACTCTCCTAATGTGAGAAAAAACATCAGATGATCTGGTGCTCTTTAAACATTAATGCCTGAAATATCATATGTATCTTCTTCTTTCTTCATATGTAGCTTCTTCTTTCTTTCAATCTTCTTCTCTCTCTGAGAGAGGAGTTAAAGAAGCCATCTACGTCAAACGTGAAAAACCAACTTTAAACAGAGGAGGAGGACTCAGATTTCATCTTTCCAGCACCTACCAGTCTGCTCTGAACTTAATTCCCAGACAATTCTCGCCTCTAATCAAAACACCTCACAGGACTCCAGTTGAATACAATGGAGCGAACACCTCCTCAAAGAGGTAGAAGGAGGTGTGTCACAGACAGAGGAAGATAAGCACAGTTTATAAGTCTCTCTCTCCTTTACTTCAGACAGAATTGACAAAGCTACTCAGATGAGCAGCGAAACGTCTTCAAAGAACCAAATAAGTCCAGCTGCCTTTATTTAAAACCCTTTTTTGGATCTGTCTGCCATGTTTGTTTGCCTTCACATTCAGTATCAAATACCTACAGCCAATCAGAAGCGAGGGCTGTGCATACTGCATGCTGTTTCAAACTCAGGTGTAAAACAGCAAACTTCTAAAGCTTCTAACAGAAGCATCAAAGCTTCTTTCTTTATAGAAAGTACACAGATAGCATTGAATTACACTAGAGAACAATGAAAAACTATTAAAAAATCCAGTACACCAAAGCTTTAACAACTATATACTAAGCTGTAGATCCTCCTCCAGGGGACAGCAGACACGTATAGGACTGGATATGACTTTGATGAAAGTACTAATACTAATACTACATCTGGTTAATTTAAAGGTCAGAAGTGGTTTAATGCCACTTTGTGACAGTAATCTACATGAAGTAAAAAAATGAATATACTGATTTATGAACATTTATTGTGGTTTTCAAAATGTTTTTATTTCTAAATCCTGTAATTCAGAATTTTTTATTTCTTGCCATTTGGATAAAAATATGTTATTTTATTGTCGTTAAATGAACGAAATCAAACTTTAAATAGCACAAACTTAAAGAAATTAGTATTTTTGCTGATGATTATAATTCCTAGAACTAAATCAGAATAAGGAGGTCAGAACTTAAAACATAACAGCGTAGCATCACTCCTAGCTTAGCGTGGCAGCTTGTTACAGTAGCTCTGTCTCTGTACTAGTGATTTTTGTTTGAGTTACCTGAACATCTAATATTCCTCTGGTATTCATAATGGGTTTTTGATTTGATTTTGATAATAAATTGTTATCTGGAAGCTGTAATCTGTAGTTTATACCTGCAGCTCTAACGCAGCCGTTAACGGCCCAGCACTAGTCTTTATCTGCAACATCACCTCAACAATTGGGATTGGGAACCACTGCGTGACAGCAACCACTCTGCCAACAGTTAGGGATCAACATAAAGATGTTCAATACCTGAGAAACAAATAAAAGATCAGGTTGTAGGGATCATGAATTTGAATAAAGACACTTTTGTTTAACTTTATTTAACCAGGCAGGTCGTAAAGAAGATGTTTACAAAGGCAGCCTGGCTGAGGCCATTGTATTTCTCTCCAGTTTGACTTGGTTTCTTTTTGAAAAGCCAAACTGGTTTCCTCACAAAAATAAACTTCCTTGTGTATTTAAAGGGACAGTGTGTTCTGTTCAGTGAGAAAATGTTGACTCAGAAAAACAGTCTCCAAAGAAATTCACCAGAACATCAGGATCAGTCACTTATGAGTTAATTTATTTTGTTGAGTGATTTTATTTGCTGTTGAGTATCACCTCTTTGCTCCTGAAATGTGCTTTTTGTTGCTTTTTTTGGGTATATTTTGTGTATTTTTGTTGATCCTTTTGGCAAAAATCTTATTCCATAAGTAGAACCACTCAGGAAAACATTTGATTTTTGTTTTGCATGTCTGACGTTAAACTCAAAATGTCCATGAAAAAGTCAAAATGCTGTAAAATAAAATAAAAAAGTGAATGAAAAACTATGAGAATATTATTTAAATGAGGAGAAAATTAAAATGCTGAATAGTTTCAATTTTGGGGAAAAAGTTAAAATAATAAAAGAAAAGTTGAGAAAAAAGTCAAATGTTGAAGGAAGAAGGTTGACTGATAAACATAAGTCTCAAACATTCACAGATACCGAGAACTAACAAGCTCACACCAAATATATGACGTTACATTTATACCGTACCAACCCGAATATAAGAAGGACAACCGCCCTTGTCAAGACTGGTCTTCGGAAAAAAGACTAAATTCACTTTTTAACGAAACAATTTTTTTTTTAATTTGAGAAAATCATTTAAATGATACCATAATTATAGACTGCTTTAATATTAGCCTATTAATCAGGGGTTAAAGTTCTCCATCGTGGTGACAGTTTTCAGTCAACTGGAAATAAAGAGAAAAAAGTTCCATTAAATCTCTTTCTCTCTCTATCTTATAGCGCTCTCTCAGTCTCCTTCCCTCCCTTCCTCGTGTGTGTGTGTGTGTGTGTGTGGTGTGTGTGTGTGTGTGTGTGTGTGTGTGTGTGTGTGTGTGTAATGCCCGTAGTAAACAGACTGGCGACAGCTTCTACTCTTGGCTACGTGAGAGTCGGGTACAGAAAATAGCAACGAGGAGGGAGGAGGAGAGACGTGTGTGACGTGAGCCGCTGAGTCTGCACCTGACAAAAGTCTGAGCTGAGCTGCCCTTCGCTGAAAGCTCCTTCCCAGGTTCTGGAAGTGAACTTAGCTGGGCTGATCATGGGGCATTTGAATCCCCAGTGGCCTGTAACTGGGACCAGTCGCAGTCTGAGATGCTTCCTGTTGCTGCCACTTTGACCAGAAGTCTGCGCCCTCTGCTGTTTGGTCGTGTAATGACCCAAAAAAAACCAAGGTCGTGATTATAAGACGACCCCCCGTCACATTTTTTTCAATGAAAAAAACCTTGTCTTATATTCGGGTCAATATGGTAACTAGTCACTAGTTCTCATTGGGACCGAGGTCTGGGGTTTGACTGGTCCACTCCAGAACCTCCACCTGGTCTTCAAATAATCTCACTGTAGCTTTAAAGGCACACTATGTAACTTTTTCATACTTTAAAATGTTATTTCTTGAAGCCAGTCTGTGCTAATATGACTCTACAGGGCTCATGAAAAGGAACTCAGCCCCACCTGCTGCTTATGTCCAGAATACTACATACTGTACCGCTGCTTCTGAATCTCTGGTCCGGTGCCCTGAAGTCTCACAAAGTCACGTATGTCGCAAGAAGCAGAAACGCTTTACAGCAATCCATGTTTACACCTCAGAACCTGCTCAGGACAGACGAGCTGAAGACACAGACATCGTAGATATGAGCAGTGCTTTAAGTGGAAAAAAATAAGCGCGGGTACTCCCCTTAATGTTACTTATGGTAAATAATATGGGACAGAAACATTGGTGATGCTTCTTTCCTTCTTTCTGTCTGTCTGTCAGTCATTTTATTGTAAACATAAATTACAAAAAACAAAGAGTTCTTTTTCTTTCCCTTTTTTCCCCCAAAACAAAGTCAGTTCTAAATCAAATCTGCATGAGCCAAAATCCAAGTGTCATGGAGCCACTTTTATTAAGGTCAAGCCTCGTGGACATGAAAAATAGGGATGAGCCAAATACTCGTTTCAGACGAGTATCCGTACGGATAATGCATTTTTGACGAGTCCGAGCCGGATCCGAATAAAACGCATCATTATCGTGCTGAAGGAAATCATTAACTGACTGCGTTCACGCTCTGTGAATGGCCAGTCACACAGAGCGCCCGCACCTGATAATCTCAGCTGCAGAGAGGAAGAGGAGGAGGAGGAGGCGGGGAGGGCATTCATCCAGGCCCTCATCAGGCCCAAAGGTAACCCGCTCCAAACCCGCTACATCTCCTCTGCTTCTCTCTCTCTCTCTCTCTCTCTCTCGCTCATCCGAAACACGAATGTAGGCTACGGCAAGTGTTGTGTGCCAAAAACACTGGGTTACTTTTGGTTAAAGGCAATTTTTTAATCATCAAGGCTTGGGAAAGCTAAAAAAAGTCCAGGTACGCACCGGACGCTGGAAAAAAGTCCCGGTACGCTGAGGGGTCAAATTTAAAAGTCCCGGTACTGCGTACCGTTCCTACCGGCCCACTTAAAGCACTGAATGTGAGCTAAGAGATCTATTGAATCGTGTTTATCATGGTGGAGCCTCCAAAGAAACAAAGAAAAACTTTATCTGATGATTGAAAACACGGCCGCACAGCGAGGGGAGGGGGAACAGTTCGCTTTAAAACGGACAGTAGGGGGTGCTAAAAACAAGCCAAAACTGTCTAGTGTGCCTTTAACTGGATGCTTCAGGTCCTGCTGGAATATCAATCTTCTCCCAAACTGTAGTTCTTAGCAGATGGAATCAAATCCTCCTCCAGAATTTCTCTATATGTTGCTGCATTCATTTGACCTTCGACCTTTACCAGCCTTCCAGGACCTGGTGCTGAGAAGCATCCTCACAGCATGGTGCTGCCTCCACCATGCTTTACAGTGGGGATGGTGTGTTTGTGGTGACGTTCAGTATTTGATGTCCTCCAGCATCTTGTCTGATGGACAAGTTTTAATCTCATCAGACCAGACAACTTTCTTCCACCAGACCATGGAGCCTCAACAGGCCTTTAGACAAACTGTAGTCCAGATTTAATTCTTCAACTTCTCATCACTGCTCTCCCATAAAGCTCTGACCTGTGAAGAACCTGGACAACAGCTGCTATGAGTCTCTCATCTCAGCTGATGGAGCTTGTAGCTCCTTCAGAATGGTCATGTTGTCCTGGTGGACTTTGTCTCTAGTCTCCTCCTCTCAGGTCCTGAGGACGTCCTGATCCAGGCTGATTTACACATGGAGACATTTTCCTTCCATCTCCTGATGTTGGATTTAACTGAACTCCAGGAGATGTTCAGAGCCTTAGAAATGTTTTCGTATCCATCACCTGACTGAAACTTTTCACAGACCTTTTCTTTTCTTTTGTCTTCATTCTGTGATGGTACCCAGGAATGCTGATGAACCAGTGGATGGACCTACAGGTGTCTTTATACTACAGTCACTGAAGGTCAGTCACTTTAAAGGAGGTGAATATTTATGCAGCCTCTTATTTTATGTTACATATTTTAATTTATTGTCATTATTTTGTCATTTTTCACTCTGTTTTTCAGGATGAATTGATAACAAAGTTAAACAACTGAGGAGATGAGGACGTTTAATAGACTCAGTATTTACAGGTCGGGTTCAGATGTTTGGAATCTCTTTACTATTAAAACCTGTTTAAAGCCACCAGAGTTCGTTTACTCAAGGCATTGTGGGTACCGTAGTTCTTTGGAACAGCGCTTCCTCCCTGTTCTTTGTTTCTCAGTGGCCATAATATGACATCATATTTAGTATTTATAGTTATTTTACCTTTAACAACAGTTTGTTGGTATAAAAAATCATTTAATTTCATTTTAGTTTGAATATTTTTTTGTAACTTTTAGTCTTTGTGATCATGTTTGTTGATCTTTTCATTCCAGGCTGTGTTTTATGTTTTATTTTAGACGTCTGTGTGAAGTTTATCGTGCTTTTATGTTTGTGAGTAATTGTCATTTAACTGCATTACTTTGGTTTTATTTCTTGTTTTAATTTATTTGCTACAAACAGCTCAGTACTAATTAGATGGTAACTTTTTCCGTGATGGTAAAAATCTGAAGTTGTTGTGAATAAAAACTGCACACCGAGTCATTCTGTGATGTCAGAGGCGCTTTGCGTTCTGGAAACCTGCAGCTTAGCGTCGGTTCAGACTGGCTGGATTATGTTAATGTGTCTGAGATCAGGTGGGAATGAAGACGAGCTCCCGTTACAATATTCAGCAGATTATGGAAATCCAATGTTCAGATTTTCTCCAGAAGCCGCCTGACTCAGAGTCTTAACTCACACAGATTAACTTCCCTTCTTTCTGTTTCCTCTCTGCTCATCATTTCAGCATCACAAACACTCGATGCATCATTATCCACAGAACCAGAACCCTCAGCTGATGACAGAGAGGCTTTATTTAAAGTACCAGTATCTTCACAGCACGATCAAACTGCTCGTCACTGAATTTCAGTAAATATGAGGGAAACACTGTGACTCCTGCTGTGGGACGTTTTTCAGTCCGACTCATAAATAAACATGTCTCCTGATCTGGTTCTGGATGGTTCAGATAAGATTTGCATAACGAACTCATCAGCAGATGCTGGGTTTCTCCTCGTCTCATTCAGAGTTTACAGGATTTCCTTAAAGACTGAAGACCCTCGTCTCCCAGGCTTGTGACCTTCTAGCCTCGCCGATCGCTGTCCGTCTGCTCAGGGCTGCTGGGTGTTTTGGTGCGTGGGCCCCCATGCCCTGGTACTGGGGGGTCGGGATGGTGGTGGGGTGACCCCTCCTTCCCCCTACATCTCATTTAAAAAATACTCCTGCTGACAGATGTGCTCACAAACAGATAGTACCATCACACACTATCTACCTTACAGTAGTCCTATGGCCCATGGTGCTTTGCAGGAGTTATTACCTCCAGTGCTGAAGACTGAAGTGATGATAAAAAGCTCTGAGAAATACTAACTAGGGAATTAAAAGTTCTCGTTTGTCGTAGTGGTAAACTTCTCCTAGACTCTCTAAACCTGCTCAGATCATCAGTTTTTAACACTTTGTCATAAGAACCATGAAGCAAACATCAGGCTTTTGGGGTGTTTTTCTGCAGGACCACTGCACCATATTAAGGAGAGGATGGATGAGACCATGTATCACCAGATGTTGCGCAACAACCTCCTTCCCTCAGTCAGAGCATAGAAGATGGGTCAGCTGCTGCTTGATAGGCTGAGAAATTGGGTAGGTCTATCGGGATCTGCGCTGTAATGGTTTCACTCATATCTGTCTGAGTGTTGTTTCTAAGTCCAGGTCCTCCTCCACCTCCGTCACCCACAGTGTCCCACAGGGTTCTGTGTTGGAGCCTCTGATGTTCCTTCTCTATCTGCTCCTGAGAACTTTCTCCTACCATTTTCATGCTGATGACTAGGGCTGGGCACCGAAACACAGTACACGCTGGACACGGTAGTTTTTTCGGTACTTACCGATGGCTTTCGGTCGGCACAGAAAAAACACGGTACCGACTTTGGTACTTTTACTATGAAATCCCCAGTAAATGACCCGCTTCATTTTGTCACCAGCGCTGCCGCACGGGTGGAGACACAGGTGAGATGCGGAGGAACAGAGAGAGCCCCTCCCCTCCCTTTCAAAATAGTTAGCGTAGCGAGTTTTGGGTTAAATTCCAGCAATTAGTCGCAGCCACGCATCGCATATGGAATTAACTTGCGAGCTGCAGCGCTGTGTTCAGTCCGACTCTGAGCTTCCACAAATATACCAAAAAACGATGGTTTATACTTTTTGTTTTAATTTAAAAAAACTTTTAATACTTATTATTACTTGTTATTTTATCTCAGAATTATACATATAGGTACCGAAAAAAGTACCGGTATCAAAAACTAGGTATCGTTAAAGTAGTAGTATCGAAAAATATTTATTGGTACCCAGCCCTACTGATGACCTCCAACTGTCCATCTCCTCTAAGCTCCATGAGACGTCTCAGCTCCAGCTGCTGCAGACGTGTTTAGACTCCATTAAAACTGGATGCTGGGAACTTTCTACAAACCTGAACTCCTCCTGTTCTCTGGACCAGCTGGCTCCTAAAGTCAGGAATCCTCTTGGTCAACCTGCTTCATTTACCAAACCTTCTGTCAGGAATCTTGGTGTGACCTTTGACCCAGCTCTGACTCTGGATGCTCATGTCAGGTCTCTGGTTCTCTCTTCCTTCTTTCATCTCAGGAATATTGCTGAGTTCCATTGGGTCACGCTCTGAACTGTAAAGTGTTCTCATGCTTTCATCTCTTCTGGTCTGGACTACTGCAGCTCTCTCTTCTCCTGTCTGAACAGAACCTCCTTGGGTCAGTTCCAGGTGGTTCAGAATGCTTCTGACTAAGTCCTCCAGACACAGCCCGCTACTCTACCAGCTTCACTGGCTGCCTGGAAATTCCAGAGTTCATTTCCAGATCCTGGTTCTGGTTTTTAGGATCTACATGGTCCAGCACCAGCTTCCATCAGTGATGTTCTACATCCTTCCACCCCCAGCAGGTCCCTGAGGCCCAGTGATCAGAGCCTACTGGTTGTGTAGTGTACCAGGCTAAATTATTTTTTAAAAGCAGCTCAAAACTCATCTTTTAACAAGAACTCCAGTAGATCGGTTACTTAAGTTTATTCATTTAGATTTTGTCCAAAGCGACTTGGCCATGAGCTTTAGGGAATGACCGAAGATTGAGATCATAACGCACGCAGCCAAAATGAGTTTCCTCCTTCAGCTTGGTTTCAACATCAGAGTGGGAGAAATTAGAAATAAAAACTTTTAATATTTATTTATTATTTAGAATATTTCTGTGGAAACTCGTGACAAAAAACAGCTACAAGCAAAATATTATTGACAAACACTCACAAGTCTTTATTCCAGTCATTAGAACTTTGTGTAACTTCACCCAAGTTAGTTAAATCCAGTCAGGACTACTGGTCTTAACGAGGTCTGTGATTATCCCAGAAAGGGTCCTAAAGGGGAAACAAACACCAGACATACACACTAAAACCTGTCTTTTAACACAGAGACAATAAGATTTGACAACATAATAAAAAGACTTGGTGTGACAGTGAATATTCACGCTGAGGAAATGTTCTGAACTACATCAGACTCCTGTTTTAATGTAGATTTACCCCATTAGACTAGCTGTAGCTCATTATGTTCCATGTTTGAAGGATAACTAAAGATCTGGATGCTGGTTGGCTCACATGCCATGAACACATATATCCAATAAGTTTAGCTGCAAGGCTGTTAAAATAAATTGTCACTTTCACTGTAAATACATGTAGTGTGGATGTGTGACAGCAGTGTGTGTGTGTGTGTGTGTGTGTGTGATTTAAAATAATTGGCTCCTGAGGGGATTTAAAACTTTGTCGTATTTCTGCTGAAACTCTTAAGTTTGCAGAAATCCTTGAACTGAAACAGATTTGGACCAATCACCTGCTGGAAGTTTCCACCAATCAGCACATTTCCCACTAACGAGCCTCGTTATGGAGACAGGCAGATGACACCGAGTCATCCCCACTTTTCTGCTAATTAATCCCTGATAATTGACGTGTGAGTCACAGGATGATGCTTGCTGCTCCATTAGACAGCTGGATACTTCGCTACAAAATTAAACACCAATTAGCCCCGCCTCTCTTGTTACGTGGGTCATGTGATCAGTGCGCCTTGAAGCCATTAGTGGCATTAAACACAGAGGGCTCCTTTTCTCAGGCGTCCCTCATTTTCTATTTCTGACCGTTTCTCTCAGCTGATCCGATCCTCCTGATGATCCAGTCAGCTCTAACTACCAGCTTCACGTGACACACACACACACACGCACGCACGCACGCACGCACGCACGCACGCACGCACGCACGCACGCACGCACACGTATTCCCTGCAACCTGAGGTTTTTGGTCAGTTTCTTTCCTGAGGAAAGCCTTTTGAATACATCCCATAATTTACTTTATGAAGGCACCGAGGGGTTTGGTGAATGTTAGCTGAGTGATTGATGGATCTAAATTCCAGTGGAGTTAGTTGATAATCAAACATGGAGGATACAGGAGTCCATCATCCATGTTCAGATATTTACCTACAGCTACACCTACTGGTGACATCACTCACAGCAGGTGGAGTCTCTACAAACAGGAAGTAGTCTTCTGACCCGAGCAATAGTCAGATCAGGAGAGACGCTGCTGCAGATTGGTGACAAAGCTGCTAATTTTCAGGTATTTAAAAAACTCTTATTCAAAAGTCACATCAGAACGCACGAGGCTGTTTAGTTGGTTTCAACCAAACAACGTCTGAATTGCTCAGTGGGTAGTCTACGGTAGTCTACTGGGTAGAACTGGTGCCTCGCAGCATGAAGGTCGTGGGTTCACACCTGACTGCAGCCTCTCTGTGAGGAGTTAGCATGATCTCTCCATGTGTGGGTTTCCTCCGGGTCAGGGTTAGATCACACAGATCACAACCTGCCTGATTGGTGTTTGTAAGCCTCTTTGGATAAAAACATCTAATTAATGAAAAAAACAAAACATAAATCAACTAAAATATTCTAAATGTCACCTGTTCATGAAATGTTTTGACAGCTAGGTATACGGAATCTGAAAAAAGGACCTCCAGAAAAATGTTTTCATGTTGTCATTAATGAGGTGCGGTGTGCAGAGTTTTGAAGAAAGAAACTTCCTTTTAATCCACTTTGGAACAAGGCTGTAACAAAACAAAATGTGTAAACACTGATGGGCTGTCAATACTTTCTGGGTGTTTATACCTCAGTACAGCGTAGAGGAGTTTGTTCTCTACGTTTGACCCATCCCTGAGGAGCAGGGACACCTCGACACACGGCTGGTTTGAACCCTGGCCTCCCACATGGTAGACGGCCTCTCTTCATCCTGTGTAACAGAATAACAACACAACAGCACAATAAACGTTAAACTACTCTGATCCTAATCCATCAACCTGATCAAAGCAGACTAAAGAACCAAGGAATGGTCGACCTCACCAGAACTCAAACACAACTTTGGGGTAGATCACTCTCTTCCTCTTTATCCCCTTCCATCCAAAATCTCAAATACAGTAATTGACAAACTGTGAGCAAAATCCCAGCTGTGAATGTAGAGCAGGAGCAAAGAGGAGAGAGAGGAAAGAGTTTAAACCATCACTAGTGTTGTCAGGACGTGAATCTGAGTAAGGTGTATTCAGACTGAATCTGAATTGAATAAATGTTTGTAAAATCTGAATCTGAATTAGTCTAATGAGAAATCCAGTGCGTTGGTTTGGAACTGATTGTCACTAAATTGAATGTTTTGAGACTGATTTCATTGGCTACAGCCATCAATTTTATGAAAAAACCTAAATGAATTCCTTAAACATCTAATGTCCGTCTGGACTGATCGATTAGAAGAACATCATACTAAGAGAATCTTCTTCAGAGGACTAACAGCTGATTTTAACACCATACACATTCCTGTTGTCCAAAACACAAACTAAACCATCAAACTGAATAGACAATAGGGGCAGAAATTATAAGGAGTTTTCTTCATTCTGCTCCTTTTCATTCAATTTAGATTTTTTTGTTATGTATGTTTTATTGTTTATTTTTTTACTTGTTTTATTTTGAATGAAATAAACGTTCTTAAAAAAACTGGGTTTACATTCTGCTAAAAACATTAAAAAGCACAATAAGGATAAAAAAACAAACTAAACTATCATCTCATTGTGTTAAATTAGAAAGATTTTATTTGTTTAGCCTTTATCGTTTGGAGACATGATTTAAACCTTAAACACACACTGGGACGAGGCTGGAGACGAAACATAATTCATTCAATATTATATTTTCTACTGAATCGAGGCGACAGGCTCATTTATTCTCATCAGGAGTGAAACAGGATATCATGAATTAACTCCATCAGTGTAATGACGTGAGGCTTTATAGAAAGTTGAGAATGAAAAGCTGTTGAGTAGGTGTGCAGTTCTACCAGCAGCCACTGGGGGGAGCTGTACATCTGAACATTAGAGTTATTTCCTCCTGTCATCAGTTTCTATGTTGGTGGTTTTATCAGATTCTTTTTTTCCTTCATGTTTGTCAGGAAAATGAAATAAAGGATCATGTTTTATAATAAGTATTGTTTTTATAATGTTTGATTATTTCTTAGATCATTTTATAAACAGATTTTTTAAATGGCTTTTTAGTTGTTTTTTTTTATGTTCTATCTTTAACAAATCAATTTGTCCTTTTGGAGCCTTTGATGCATCATCACCACCATCATGGTGACAACACCATGCACACGCACGGTGTGTTGTGTGTTCGGTTGGGTGGCAGCCGTTGGCGCTGGCTGTAAACACGCTATGTAAACCGGTCTGGGTGGTTTGACCGTTGGACTCTCATGTAAGCAGCTCGAAGGTATTGACAGCTTTGTGTTTTTAGGACATCAGTGCTGGTGGACGTCCTGCCGTCTCGTTCTGCGTGACTTGTGTGTAACCGGGGCTACACAATGGAACTCGAGATGGTGGAGCAGCGATACAGGCCGAGGAGCAGACCGGAGCCTTGCAGCTGGCGACATAGCTCTGTTAGCTTCCCTCTGGAAGTCGGACTATTATGGTGGCGGTTCAACCGAGCCATAACCCGGTGTGTGGCATGGGGCACTGTTTCACCATATTTCCTTTTGTATAAAAAATACATTTTTATTTATGGAATCATGTCAGCCTTTGGTTGAACCCGTATGAGATGAACTACTGAGAAGTTTGTGCGTGTTCCCGTTTAAGGCTGCAGTTATTCGCAGCGCCAGGCGCGTCGCTTGTGAGGTTTGTTTCTTAAAGAGCAAGTTGCAGGTTAAAGACTCCCTTAAAGGTCCCATGACATCGGTTTCCATGTTTTCTGACTTATCTATCATGTTGCAACGTTGAGTTCTCACCTTAAACCTGCCAGAAAGAGCAAAAAACGGCATCCATCGGTCTCCTAGTACAGCCAGTGAGAAGCTCTTCCAGATTTCAGACCCAGGTTTCAAACCGTTTTTTTCACTCCAGCCCGCTATGAGGTCATAGTGATCCGGACTTGCTTATATGGTCAATTCTCCTCCCACATGCACGTTCACGACACCTGGAGCGAGGCAGTGCCGCCGCCATTGCCCATAGACCGTGTAGTGTTTAGTTTCAGTTTCGTTTCTCTTTCACGCGACGGCACTGCCCCCTGCTGCAGCAGAAGTGTCAGGCTGCCAAATAAGGAGAAACCCAGCAGAACCGGAAGGCGGCGCTTTCTTCTGATCTCTGAGTTGCTCGTTAGGAAATAATTACAGCGTATTTTGAGTTATAATGGTGCAACGCTAATCTAGAGGCATCAAAGATTACACCTGTTTAATATAAAGTGATTTAAATATGGAGTCACAGGCACTTTAAACAAATGTTTAGAGAAATATAATAGAAACTTTTTATGAATAAAAATTTACACAAATATAAAACTTATTTAGAGTTTTGGAGTCATTTTTGTGATAAATTTCATTTCCCCCCCAAAACCAGGAGTGACGTAGCTGAAGGAGGGGAGTGGCCTTCTTATCTCATGATAAAAATATTGATTTTGATGCCGGCTGTGACACAGATACATCTTTAAATGTTTACAATTACTTAATAAATAAAGTTGGTAATTAGCAGAGGACATGATGGAGAAAATACATTTTCAGTTTGGCCCAGAACGCCTTGGGGTCTTGACAGAGGAGCTGACCGAGGACGGTCTGAAGCTCTAGAATGCTGCCCCCCCCCCCTCCGCTGCGACCCAGACCCGGATAGGCGGACGGATCCAGGATCAGGTCTGGTCTAATGCCTGCTACCGGCCAGAATGATGCTGCTGCCTCCGTAAGCCTCTGTTAGCTCCCTCGTTAGCCTCTGCTAACAACTGTATGCTGCATCTGTTAGCTGCTACAACAGCACCGAGTTGAGTTGAGTTGAGTCTCATTGGATGTTTTGGTATCTTCATGCCTCAGGACCCGATGTGGAGCTCTATCATCACTTGGATTTTAATCCTCCAGTATGAATTTGGCGACACCAGCGACGTAGCCAAACAGCTGTAAAGTCCCAGGTCCAGGTGAGGAAGATCGTCCGTTCTAGCTCGTGTAGTCGATGATTGTACAGCCTCCACACACACAATAATTTAGCATTTTTGAGAAAAATAAATACTCGATTAAACAGCTGCTCTAAAACTAACAACTCACAGGAGCTTGAGAGCGAGCCGGCAGTCGCAGACGAGCGTTGCCAGGTTGGAGATGTTTAAGTATTTTTATCTTTATAGAATCTAACACAATGAATAAAACAAGCATCTCTTACACAAATTCCACAAAACAAAGGGCTCAAATTATCATACTAATGGAATTATTGATGTACAGAGTGATAAATATCCTACAAAGACAATAATTATCATACACTCTGCAGCGACACCTAGCGTAGAACTCCCTGACCCTACGTCACAACTGGAGATTTTTAAATAAAGCCTTTTTAGAAGCTTTGCTGAAAGGGGCACTTTTGACTAGAAAAATGGTTTTAAACAATGTATTGTAAAACAAAATACCCTCAATAAACGTTTTAAATAGTATTTTTGGACAAGATTTTATCTGAATAATAAAAAAAACCCTGGAATTTGCTCTTTAAAGCTGCCTCTGGAGCCTTTAAGAAAATATCCTCACTTTAACAAAAGACAAGTTTCTTAAAAACCAATAAAAGATATTTAATCCATGTGTTCATTATTGTTTCCCTCCTTAGATCATTACATCCTCCTTCCCTCCTCTCCTTTTCATCTCTGGCTCAATATTTTTGCTTCATCATTCGTCATCTTCATCTCCCCTTCCTCCTCTCTTTCTGTCGAGACTAAAAATCAAACCTTCGGCAGATAGATAGATGAGTCTGAACAGATGGGTGGCCTACTTTCAGTCTTTCTCCTCCTCCTATCGATCCCTCCATCCTTCTATCAATAATCTATCACGCCTCCATCAGTCCCAGTAAAACAGAACGAGGAGGAGGAGGAGGGTCCACCTCTGCTGTAGATTTTATTTGCTGTAGTGATGAAGGAGTTTGCAGAAGTTTGGGGTCACAGATGTTATTTTATTGTTGTCATCACCAACTTCCTAATATGATCAAACTACTGTACATTGTTTACTCAGAACTTCTCAGGACTTGGAAGACTGATGCTTACTACGAAGCCTCATTTCTGTGGGAGAAACAAAACTTTAAATTTTGAATTACGGCCTGAACGTTAACTTTTAACAATAATATTGAATACGTTTTTAAATAAAGGAATGTCATCCAGTGAAAACCAACGTTTGACACCATAGAAGAAGAGCTGCAGAGTTTACTGCTGAGGACTAGATGAGATGTTGAGGTGACCATGACCTCAGAGTGGATTTATCTACTAAAACTTTGAGACTCCTGTGACGATGATTTCCCAGATTTACCTCCTACCTCCTGATGTCTGAAGACACGTTTTGAAATGCTCTTTTGATTGAACTTATTGTGAAATCAACCAGCTACTGAGGAAAGTCGTTTTTCCTAAGTGGACTGAAGGTTTCTGGAGATTCAGTTGATTTAAATCATTCTCAGTAGTTAAACTTTTATTTCATGTATTTGGCATGAAAACATCAACTGAGTCAGTTAAAAATGTCTGTTATTGAAATGGTTCAGTTGGCCTAACGATGCTCGAATGAGTGACTGAATAATTCCTCTCTAGCGCCACCATTTGATGGTTGATCATTAAACCTGTGTGTGTATGTGTGTGTGGAGGGGGTACTGTTCTGTCTCATATCACAGGTCTGTTTTAAATCCCCGCTGTGGCCTTTCAGCCACATAGCCGACAAACAGTGAATTAAAGGAAACACCTCCAGTGGAATCAGCAGATCTGGAGTCAGATCCTGGAGGAGCAGGAGGGTTATGCTGTAAGCGATGGATCAGGTGACGCTTGAACACCGTGCAGCGCTGAGGGTGAAGGTGCTGCTAAAACACCTGGAATTGTGGTTTTCTATTAAATGTTTTATACATTGTATTAATATATTGATTTATTTGAAAACATCTGATTGCCTATAGGATTGTGTTTGGATTAATCACTTGGAAATGTTACTACTGAGTTCTATTTGGGATTATTAAGACAGTTTTCTGTTGTTTTTATTTTGACCTGATATGGAAATGTATTATTTTTTGTTTTTAACTTGTAACCTTTTATTTTGTCAGTTAGTTTACTTTTAAAATGTACTTTTAAACTGTTGGTTTTCATTATTTCATTTTATATTGACTATTAGTTGACCTTTTACAATAAACTTTTAAATTAAATGTATCTTTTATTTCTATTTATTTCAATGTTAATCTATCATATCCAGAATTTTACCTGAGTTTTTCAAAGTTTCTGCTTTATGAAAAAAATAAACAATTGTTAGTTTTTCTAACTTTCTCTTAAAAAACTTTTTTCAAAGTTTCAGGTTTAGGTTTCAAGCCAAAATTTAAAGCAGAGGATCAGATATGACCACTAACCTATGGCTCATGTCTGGTCCTTGAGCCATGTACCGTGTTCCCCAAGCTGTCATTTCATAAAATCCAACGTGAATCTGCGCCGCACCTCCCGTGCAGCTCCAGGAAGTGGAGCTGCTGCTGAATGCAGGAGGGTGGCACAACACCCTTCCCCTCAGTTTATATTACAGCACATCAGTAGAACTTGACCTTTCTGCCTGTAGTGTCTTCACTTTATGGGTTTAAATCTCCTTCAGGGGTTTTATAGGAGATATTACTTATTGATTTGTTTATGTGTGCCACCCCCTTGTGAGTCTGTGGAACAGTATGGATGAGGACTTGAAACGATGTGTGAACATGAATCATTTAAAAAAATTATATAAAAAATCTCTATTGCAAGAGTACATGGATGTAACAGAGCCTATAGACAGTGAGGATCTATTGGAAGATTGCTGATGTGTCAGCTGACATGTTAACACGGAGAAAACTAATTGTAAAAAATAAAAATGTTAAAACATGGAAAGTTTTATTATTTTTTTCTATTCTATTTTTATTTCAGTTCTTTATTATTGTATTTTTATTTGTTTTATTTATTTTGTTTATCTCTGATTTTGCACATTAGACAAAATTGTATTGTATATAATAGATGAGTCAGATGGGCGTAGGATCTAAAAGCATTAGCTTCCTCCTACTCCATTTCGAACTGAATAGGACAGTTTTCTCCATTTTGTGTGTGATTGTTGTGATCTATTTAACTTTTAATGTCTATAATAACTGTATATTTTATTTTTAACTTGTTCAGATGTTCGAAATAAAGGTTCATTCATTCATTCATCTGGGCCCTAAAGGGCCACCCTATTTCCAGACCTGCCTCAGGAACTACAGAGTAAATATATAAATATTTGTGCAAAACTTTGCCGTTTAAACTATGAAATTAGAAAATCTCAACCCAGACAGTTTAACCACCACTCCCTGAAGCTGCTCAGGTTAAACTTGAAAGTTGAAAAACTACTAAACTCCAGTAACCCATTTAAAATGTATCTGAATGGATTCAATTTCAAATAAACTAATTAACAAATTTCTCAGACTCAAAAGTGAAATTATGTTTATCATTGAAATTTGATGCATTAGCTTTATTAGTTTGTGAGCTTTTATTGTGACAAATGACAGTGTCAGCCTGCTTCACTATCTCTGCAAGATTTCAGATTAAATTTAATATAAATCACTGGGTTGTGTTCATTGTGTGTGTGTGTGTCTTCAGCAGTGTAATAGATCTTCTGCTGTGATGACTGCCTGCAGGTCAGCTCCCTCCAACCTTCCATTCATCTTCCCTCCTGCTCGGCGGGAGGTGTATTGTTGACTTCAGTGTGCAGAAACCAGGGGGGCAGCTTCTTTTTGATCCAGCTCTGAGTCACACAGACTGGATGATTTTTAGATTTTAATATTTTATCAGCATCTGAGCTGGACTCGGTCCTGCTGAGGGCAGTGATGAACATGCTGAGGCAGCCTCACGGTGATGCAACATCGTTCGTTTGATTGTTAATGAGCCAAACTCTGCTGATGCTGCAGCAGGCTGACCAATAAAAGCAGTCTGTCACTACCTCGCTGAGCGACTGTTTAAAAAGGCAACATTCTGCAGCACATAAAGAAGAACCCAGATCACTGCAGATCCAGTACAAACCCAGACTAATGGTTTATAATGGGAAACAATTCTATATTTTGGCAGTTGCAAACCCTTTTGGGCCAAAATTTTATCAAAAGCAAAACGGTGAACGGGTGGATTCAAAGGGAAGTCTGGGTCCTTCTGAAGAGACGTCTATCAGTTATAGATCTACAGTGAGGACCACACCCACTGGTGACATCACTCAGAGTGGGTGGAGTCTCTATAAACAGGAGGTAGTCCTCTGACTGAAGCAATACTAATGGATAGTCAGACCAGGAGAGAACAGACTGGATCAACTTTTGGGTAAATTAAGTTTCTTTCAACTGAACAACCTCCAAATTACTACACTGATATACAGGCCTGATTGGCTGGCTGGTTAATAGACAGAAAGACGAGGCTTTATTTTAACCATGTCTAAATAAATTAGTATTAAGCAGATTAGAACGTTTTTGTTTTCTGCTAGCTGAAAAGGTGTTTTTCTGTTTGGGGGGTATTTTGTCCTAAAATTGAAGCACTAACAGCCGGCTGTTTCTGTCCTTCTCTCACTTCTGGGATGTTCTGCTTAATAGAGCATCCAAGCAGTGCAGAAGTGAGGCGCTTCGGCGAGACAGACAGCTGGATTGTCCAATAGTTGCTTTTGGTCCAAAACATATGATTGGCTGAAGTTTTTAGAGAACTGTGAGGGAACCACCTCATTTGTTTCTTTCTTTTTTTTTTAATTGTCACAATATATTTATAGCTATACTATGTTAGAACATTGTTAAGAGGCATGAACAAATGTTTTAAGCTAATTTGTTTTGCAAATTACCTATAGCACCTTTAATTTACTTTGTTTTTTATGTGTTACCTTTCATCTGAATTTTGCTTCTCCAGTAAACGGTGAACAAAGATATCTTTTGCAGTATACATGTATTTGCATAACTAACACACACACACACACACACACACACACACACACACACACACACACACACACACACACACACACACACACACACACACACACACACACACACACACACACACACACACACACACACACGGGATCATACAAGCAGCAGGAACACACACACTGTTTGGTGCTTAAACACACTCTGTGAGAGTCCTCCTTCCTCCTTGAACTTTGTGAAAATCCTTTGTTTTTGCAGCTTTTTAAACTGCGTCAGACTTGAACGTTGTCTCAGTTCACTCCAGTTACAGACGAGCTAAATGTTTTTAGTGTCGTACAAACGCTAGCAAACTCCCCTCCGCACCAGATGTGTTTATACAAGCTCCTTATTTCAGGGCAGATTGGGGTGCCCTTCAATGATGAAGTTTCAGCACAGGTTATTACATTTGCTTAACTTTAAGTCCTTATTTGCCTTTTTTCTGGATGACAGAACCTGCCTGACACCGCCCACCTGCAGCTGCACAATGAAGGATAAAAACAACACTAATATGTTCACTCACCCTATTGGTCAATTTGGATGATTGACACTTCTATTGAAACATCAGAACCAATAGAATCAATTGGGATTAACCCTCTGTGGTGGATAATTTGAAATGATTTCAGTGCAACACGGAGATGATGGATCACCTGACTCTGGTGGATCGTGGTGCTCAAACATGATTTACAGTCACAAAGCAGATATGGCTGCTTAAAGCCAAAATAGGTTTTAGGCTGCTGGTTTGCTGAGTTTTGCTCGTAGTGATGAAACTGATGCTGTTGCATTCTGTCACCATGGTCAGTTTTTTCAGTAGAGATGCAACTTAAAGCAAGGTTTTGGCTGAAATTTGTTGTTGGAAGTGCAGCTGCTCCCGGTAGTGGGGTTAATAGAGGTCAAGCCAAAATTAAATTTAAAAATCCCTCGAGCTGTGTTCACCTATTGCTATGCTCCCTCTGAATCTGGTCACGTCATAAATGTAACCTGGTCACATCAGCTCCAGGAAGTGTGCCCATATTAGGACAGGTAGCAGCTGTCCTCAACTGGCTCATTAAGGTGCAGCTATAAGTAGGAGTGCAGAGCTACAGCTGAGAACATGCTGACTGGCTCCCTGGGAGAACGTAGGGGTGAAGTGGAGACTACAGTAAGGTATGGTTTTTTTAAATGTAGTTAAAGGTTGTCTTTGTTTTTACTAAGTGACTTCTCCCTTCCGCAGAAGGTTCAGTGGAACAGAGTAAACCAGGAAACGTACATTGATTGAGCTGAAGTAACAGGTATTAACAGATCCACCTTACGTTGGTGTTTTTAGCTCAAGGCTAACAAAGGGCTTGTTTATTTGTTTACTTAGGTTGGCCTGTTACTGTTCCGGTCTTTTATCCCTTTTATTGTTTTTATCTTTTGTTTTTAGTGTTAGCCTTTTAGTAAGGAAGCTTTTAGTTGAGTTTTAACTATCAACATTATTTTATATTTATTAGCTTCCTTTCCCTATTGGAGTGTCTGGTTTTATTGAACTTCTTAATAGATCTCCATTGGGCTTTTAATCTTTGGTGAATTTTATTGTTTTTTTCATTGCTTACCTGATGTCAATAAAATCATTGTAAATTTATGCCAACGCCTCTGCCGTCTCCTTAAGGGTTTCATTGTGGGTAGGATAGACAGATCCTCCCCTCTCAGGTCACAATTGGCGTTGTTGGCAACTTTTGGAAAAGCAGGAGGTGTGCTGGACAGACATCAGAAGTAGCTGGTTCACTAGGTAGATTAGATTTAAAATATATATAGGGTTTTTTTTCTCTCTCTCCTTTCTCCTTTCCTTTCTTCTTTTTCTCTTAATTAACTGGGACAGTAGCAGGTTCAACACGAGGACACCGAGCCTGGCTGGGTGGAGGTCCTGAACAAAGCGCAATGGAGGTCGAGCTACAGGAACTGCGGAGCAAGATGCAGCAGCTACAGGAGGAGAATCGGCTCCTACGAGAGACGTATGGGGGTAAACAAGACCCACAACCCACAACATCAGGTGGCGTGGCAGAGAAGGACACACCATTATCTGCAACAGAAGCATCGGTCACAGAACGGATTCTCTATATTCCAAGGGAACGCAAATGTCCCATTTTCAGAGGTAACGTTGGGATTGCAGTGACTGATTGGAGTGAGGAGGTCCGGGCAAGTCTGAGGGCAAGACATCTATCTCCTCTAGAACAAGCTTACTTTGCATATGACCACCTGGAGGGTGAAGCAAAAGAGGAGATTAGATATAGGCCCAGGGCTGAGAAAGAAGATCTTGAAAGCATCTTGACTATTTTACAGGAACTTTATGGATGCTCTAAATCATATGTGACTCTGCAGGAAGATTTTTTCTCTAGAAGACAAAAAGAGGGGGAATCACTACAGGAGTTTTCACATGCTCTTTTCTGTCTAATGGAAAAAATAACTGTAAATGCACCTGGTGTTGTTTCTGATGCTGCTGTACTCTTAAGAGACCAGTTTACTGAACATGTACTTGAGCCCACTTTACGTAGGGAGTTAAAAAGGCTTGTTCGGGAAAACCCAGACTTTACACTTCTGGATGTAAGGAAAGAGGCTATGCGGTGGGAACAGGAGGGACGGCCCACTGATCTAAGAAATAGAAAAAACCCATTAACATCTTATTGCGCTGTACAGAAGTCTCAAGATAACAGGTCATGCCCAGAGTTTGTCCCAAGGGACTCAGACAGCCTGTCAGAAATAAAAGAGATGCTGTTAAAACAGCAGGAACAGATTAATCTGCTTTCACAAAGCATGTTGCAGCTACGACCCACTGGGTCCCAGCGACCTGGCAAAGCAGCCCAGATTATATGTAGGCGTTGTCAGAAGCCTGGTCATATAGCAAGGAATTGCTACCAGCCTAGGTCTGATACTACTTCACAGCCCCATAGAGAGGAGACTGTGGCATCTCACCAACAAATGGGAAACTAGCTCCTTCTGCTTTGCTGGGCCACAGTGCAGAAGGTGGTGTATATGGCTCAAATGTTGTCAATATGAATGGGTCTGTGTCAAGCTTGGTGGGGAATTGCCCCACGGTTCTGGTACAAATGGGGGGGG
>SSNR01000218.1:397214-510284 GCA_006937965.1 Callopanchax toddi
TAAAATTTGATTTGTTTTCCATGAGATAAAAAGCAGATTAAGATTTTGTGCAAATTTTTTAATTTGCCCATATTTTGATTCTTTCTCATCAGCAGCTAATTGGTTTTAACATCCATAATCTAAAGGGGCAGCAGTTCTTTTTGACCTGACAGAGACCATTTGAGTTATTTTGCTCTTCTTCTGTCAGACACTCACAAAGCAGCTTTAGTTGTTTCTGGAGGTTATAAAGATCAGATCCTGGAGGGTCGAAGGAGGGAGGTCTGCTGTAGAGGCTCCAGATTCCTGCTGATTAGCTTGTAATCACGTCTCACGTGGATTTTTCCAGCACTAGATGATCCTTTGTGTTGTGAAGCAGCTCGTAAACAAGTCAGGTTCATATTTCTGTTTATAAAAAGATCCATTTAAAGACGTCTCAATGGACATCGGTAGTTGTGTTTTACAAAAATGGACCAAAAACAAGAGAACAACACAGGTTCAGATGTCTTCTTGGTCAGACAGAACAGCTGTCCTGCAAAATAAACAAGATTTATAAGGAAAGTTTTAATTGTAACCAGAGTTAACGTGACCCATGTGTAAAACTGTTCAGTACTGAATGATGTGCTGTAACCAGCAGACATATTAACATCATAGATCATTCAGCTCAGTACAGACTCAGCTCTTAACATCTGGCTGGCATGTTACAGAAAATGGTTTCTCCTTAGCAGAAAAACCCACAGAACCCTCATTTCTCCACTAGAGGGAGACACCAGCCCTCTAGATTAGAAAGTGCACGTGTGAGGGGGTGTATGTTGGGTAGGCAGTGCAGAGCTGCTGCTCAAAGTAAAGAGGCACATAGAACATGGTTTTAAAGGCAGAGAGATGATGATGTTTAAACTGTACAGATACAATCATTTTGCTACTGTGAAGCAGTAGTTTGTCTGATTTGAAATATAAATGTAACTCAGTCTTCTGTTCAATGTGTCAACCTTGAAAGGCTGAAAAGAAAAGTTAAAACCATTATAACTTCAGTGCTTTTCTAACAGACACTGTAGTCTAGTGGTTAGTGACACTGACTCCCATGCAGGAGAGTGTGGGTCAGTCAGTTTTCCAGGAACCCGATACCGGACCGGGTAGATGTACGATCATTATCGTATTTGTAAGTTAATTTCAATAATTCCATAAATACAAGGTGTGTGTGTGTGTGTGAGATGTTCATGTACTCAGTGTTGCCATGCCAGATTGGAAATATTAAAGTATCGTACCAGAATCTTAAAATGATGAGAAAAATGATTGTACACTACTAAGTTACATCCAGACATGTCTGATGACCCACAGCTTTAATATGAGTGTATCAAATAATGTGCAAAATTATAGTCTTTAAATGTCACACACCAACATGATGATGACAGAAAAAAACTCCTACAGAACTAAAACCACAGGCCAGTCGTTTTCAACACTATTTTCCCTCATTGACTTTTTTTAAAATTTGATGGACAAATCTGAAGGGCGTCTCTCATTTTGACAGATTAATCACACACCTGAGCACTATAGGTGGAGAGTGAGCAGATGAACTATCTCTCTCCGTCTTGATGACCTCGTTGTATTCACACGAAAAAAATATCACAGCAGCTGAAAGTCTGACGTCTCTTCAAAAACCTGAATAACTGTGATGAGACTGACAGTGGACAATGACGGAGTTTGATTTCACTCAAGCAGGAGGTGATTCAGGTCCACGAGGACCAGGACCAGAATTTGTTTCAGTCCGCAGCAGGTGAACTCTTCATGTTTTCTATTGTTTCATCTCATTGTTTAAATGCAGGGTGAACATGATATTTTCATTGAGGTGAGTATCAGGCGTGGATATTTGGTGCTCATCTGTAAAGCGTTTCCGTGTGTGTGCACGCGTCCGACGCAACCCAACCCATCTGGTAGAATAATTCAATTAATTGTTCTGGATGAGTCGGTTCAGATAGTAGAGAGGGAAAAAACCTGTCATAAATATAAAGCTTTAAAACAAAAAAACTTCCAGTTCTGACCGAGTGTTGGTTCTGATGACCTCGGGCCAGGTTTGAGCTCATTTAAGGTTCAGGTGAATTCTGTTGAAGCCAATCTTTATGGACGCTGCTGAACGGTGAAGTGACGCCGTCAGACCGGACGCTAGACTGGGTTACAGACACAGGATTCCCTCCCCCTCCCTCCCTCTTTCCCTCTCTCTTCTGATTGAACGCAACAATTAATTTAATTATTTGACCCTAATCGACCCCACCGTTCAGGTCGTTAGTAAATAAGAACTCAAAATAAAAACACAAACTTTGATATGAATGTCAGAGCTGCATGAAGCCAGGCAAAGAGCCGCGGGTTGGCCACCCCTGAAACACACTGACCTTACTCCATGGAGCTGGACGCTACAGGTTCTGATTGTAGATCACCTCTGGTCGTCGTCTGAGGCGGGATCCTCCTGACAGCAAAGCGCTACATCAGACACTTCTTGGCTCTACATGTCTTCCCCCTCCTGAGACAGCAGCCTGGATCTTCAGAATCCACTCCAACAGCTGAGCTGCAGGAACAGGAGAGAACCCAGCAGATAATTATGTTTTAGAACCAAATCATCACGTTAATCCAGACCCGAGAAGGCCACGCCCACCTGACATCAGAGCAGCATTGTATTACTGCCACCTCCATCATCAATTAGATGTAATATTAAACCTTTTATTAGAGTCTCATCATCTGTAAACACATGAACATTTATTCAATCTCCATCCGTCTGAGTGCTTACCTTCTGTTTGTCCATAGTGAGTGTATTTATACATAACAGGACGTTTTTCTATACATGTGTGTTGGAAGTTAATAACTACAAGTTTCTTGATGTTTTCTACTGACATTAACCCTGTGTCTGACATTAAATTACCCACCAGTCTGTGTTTCTGCTACCGTAGGTTTACACTGAAATGCAACATGTTATGTCAGTCCAATCAGCAAGGCACCACAGGGAATCGAACCCCGTCTTATTACTAGAGTACCATACCAGTGCCTTTTGCTTTTTTGTGATGACATGAACAGGTAAAGCAAAACCCGCATCAAGAACATCATCTCAGTTGAAGTTCAAATAAATTTGAATTCAACGGAGTTCTGTCTTGACGCAGGAAAAGAAACCATCAGAATGTATCTGGTTTTTAGGTTTTTTCTGTTTTGTTCTTGGATTTTGTTTTTGTTTTGTTTTGGTTTTTTACATGTAAAATCATACAACACACAAAGAATCATGTAAATCAATAAAACAAGGGACTAGTGTCCAAAATTTAAACAGTATAAAACATGTAATCTATAGAATTATGAAAACTATGAATAAAAAGATCAATAAACAAGGGACGAGTGTCCAAAATTTAAACAGTATAAAACCTTAAATCTATAGAATGAACTATTAAAACTATGAATAAAAAATCAATAAAACAAGGGACGAGTGTCCAACAATTAAAAGCATTAAAGAAATATTCTATAAAACAAACTATGCACCAAGTCAACTAAACAAGGGACTTTAGTCCAACACATGACTGGTGCATAGAACAAATCAAAGCCATTAAAGGATACTGCAGTGAGCTTCTCTCACTGGCTGCTGCTGCTGCCTCCTCCTGGCTCACTGGACTCAGACGCTTTAACACAAACACACAAAAACACCATTAGTTCTGAGACTTTAAAGAAACGTTTTTGTTTAAACATCAGGACACTTTGAACTTTCTTACGTTGAGTGCTGGTGGCCCTCCCCCTCCGTCTCACGCGTTTCCTCTTCTGGCCCTGAAAACACACACATTAATGTTTCCCTCTGAAACCAGCTGATAGAGACTCTTTACTGTGTTTCATCAGCATCAGCTGTGTGATGTCATGGTGTCTGAGCAGAGTGGACTTACGTAGTTTTGTGTGGAGGACCAGTCGGGGTTCTGCTGGTGGAGGTCCTTCTCCCTCTCAGCCTGGGCGTAGAACTCCTGCTTCTGCTCCGGGGACATCGCACTCCACTGTGGTAAGAAGACACACAACACTGTTAAGAGTACACACTGACACACACCTGGAGCACGACTGATACAAAAGCCCCAAAAATCTCAACATTGTGCAGCAAACACACTGACCCTCTGTCCTAGGACGGCGTTCACGGCCTCACTCCCCCTGGCGCGGGTCTCTGCGTCCACCTTCGGTCTCTGGTCCCGCAGGAAGAGCATGAAGGAGTTGAGGGGCTTCTTCACATACGGCCACTGGTCTTCAGGCTGCTGGTCCTCACACTTTCTCTTCCTACAGAGACACACACAAAAAACAGACAGTGTTTACATCTTACACAGAACACGAGTGAAGAACTAAGAATTTAGACAGAAACTATCAAATGAAAACTTACTGTGGTCCGCAGGCAGGAGGACGAGGAGCAGGAGCAGCAGGAGTAGCTACAGGGGGGCAGCAGGAGCTGGGGGCTTGAATCCATACACAACCTGGCCGTTCCTGCACAGAAAACAGACACACACGAGATTATGATGGTGTGAACCTCTAAATGAAGGCTTTGCAGCTTCTGTTCATGGTTCATGTTGGTGTGTTTGACTTACAGCATCCCAACAGGATACAGGACAACACCCTCAGGCAGAATCCTCAGGGGGGCGTTCAGGACCTGGAGACAAAAACACAAGATGAGACAACAGCCTGCTGCGATGTCACCTGTCCACCAGGTGGCAGGATTGATCAGAAAGACAATGACTTTTCATTTATAACAACATTGATTTGAGGAGTGTCTTTAAAACATCCAGCAGTTCAAACTAGTTCTAAGCTCTAGAAAAGGAGTCAGAATCTGTCAATCTTCCACACGAAGAACAGAACTGGGAATAAATGTTGCTGTTATTAATGGAGCTGCTTCAGGAGACGTTCTCAGAGGCTGGTTTGGTTCAATCAACAGTCCAGAACAAAAAGATCAAACATTCCCTCAGAAAAGGGTCAAACTTTACATTTAGAGGATAAAAACACTGTGATTGGTTGATGAGTTGAATTGAGGCTGCTGATAAACTGAGCAGCAGCCGCTGTCCAACCATCACGTCAGACGGAGAAATCAGACAAAACATCAAAGTTCCTCTCAGCAGAAAAAACCTCAGCACTAAAACAAAACGACGCAGGAGGAAATAAAGCCTCCGGTCAGATGAAAACTACGAGTAGCTCACCTGTTTGGGTTTGTTCTGCAGAATAAAATCTGAAATGTTTCACTTTACAGTAAAACGCAAGTAATGTTGTAAATAAAACAAAACCATAGTTAAAAATGATTGTATAGATTCCTGTTTTAATATTTCAGGGATTATTTTAGAGGAAAAACATCCTTTTCTTTTAGATTTTGTTGTCTAAATCAGAGCTGCTGTTCGGACAGTAGGGGGCAGCAGAGAGCTGGTAGAACAAAAGCCACGTTAGTTCGGGCATTTGAGCTTTTATAGGGCTGTAAATAGGCTCCATATGTGTGTGTGCAGCATGTTCATCACGTTCAGATCACCTGTGGGGACCGGAGCGCTCCGTGATGCGCGCTCACGCTGGCCCTGCCCGGTACAGAAACGCGCGTCACGCCACCCGCTGCTATTCGTGTGTTTTCACCACATTAACGTCCAGACTAAAACACGTTTGGTTCTGTTGGTTGTTTAAACCCTGCCTCGGTCATGGAGGTGTTTGAATTTATTTTTTTAGTGCGTAAAGTTTCTGGAGTCGTTCATGTGATGCTGGACACCTGCGCACTGTGCGCAGGGAGAAACTGATGAAAAGTGTGCGTGATTAGTGAACTCACTTCATTTGGAGAGCTGCGCGCTGGCAGGCTGGCGCCGGGAAGATGAGCTCAGATTGGGATTAATTCGAGTTCGTCTCCTGCGCGGAACAATCAGCACGTGCGTTTTATCTCCAGAATAACGCAGCGCTACTCGCCTCCTCTCTGACTCGTTGTCTGCTGAAGGCCAGCTGTTTATCACCTCCAGCTTTATCCTGGAACATTCTCCAAAATGAACTTCGATCAAACCCTGGCTGCCATCGGAGGATTTGGAAAATACCAGAAGATTCTGTACATATGGATCTGTTTACCTCAGATCCTCCTCGCCTTCCACATGATGGTGAGCATCTTCACCGGAGCCACGCCGCCGCATCGGTGCAGGGATTCCGGATTATGGAATCAGACCTTCATCCCTGGGAACACCAGCCTCTCAGACGCCTCCTGCGTCTCCTTGGAGAACCGGACGGAGCGCGTCCCGTGCGTCTACGGATGGGTCTACAGCCAGGAGGTGTTCCAGAGCACCACTGTCACCGAGGTACGAACTAAAGCATCACTTTAATCAGGAATGAGCTGCGATTGTTGCATGAAAACAAAACATCAGAGAAAAAAGATTTTATGGCCAAATATCAGACTCCAATGAAATGTTCTTATCAGATTTATTAGAATTACGCACTGTCGAGTTGTTTTTAACCTATTAAATATTGCAACACACACACACACACACACACACACACACACACACACACACACACACACACACACACTTCTAACCCCAGAGGTTTAAAGCAGCCTCAAGCCTCATGGTTGTGGTTGTTTTGTGAGTTATTGCTGGTTGTTTGTCATCGTTTCATCACTTTGGGCTCAGTCTGAATCACATTCTGTTCTCTTCATGTCCTTCCTCATTATTTGTTTTCTGTCTCCTGATTTTCATTTTGTAACTCTTGAACGTCACACAGCGGACTCTTTTTCAACACAGATTTAATATTGTTTTAGTTTCATTTAGTTTTGTGCTGTTTCATTTGCTTTTAGTTATATTTATATTAGATATTTTTTCTTTCAGGCTGTTTCTGTGGTTGTGGTTTCAGCTGTTATTTTTTTATTAAAATGTTACAAAACTGAAGAAACATTCTCAATAACTTTAGTCAGACTTTGGCAGCTTTTTCACTAAATGTCAGCTCAGGTCTTGTACCTGACCATAACAGACATCATGCACCTAAACAACAATCTAAAAGTCACATCTTTGTGAAATCACGCCTAAACATTTAATCTAAACTGCTTCTTTGCTTTGTTTATGTGTCGATGCAACATTGCTCCTCTCTGGTGTGTATAGGAGTCTTTTTATGCCTGAATGATTCCTTCATCCTTCACAGGAGAAAACAGAACGTTCCTGTTCCAACCACTTTATTAGGTACATCTTGCTACCATGATTGGATCCTGTTTTTCCTTCAGAACCACATTAATTCTTACTACTGTGAATTCAACGAGCTGTTGGAAACATTCCTCAGAGGTTCTGGTCCATGTTGACATAACAGCATCAGTTCCATCCAGTTCCTCCACATCCCAAAGGTTCTGGACTGGATTGAGAGCTGGTGACTGTGGAGGTCACTGGAGTCCAGTGAACTCATGTTCAAGAAACTAGTTAGAGATGATCTGATCTTTGAAACATGAAGCTTTATCCTGCTGGAAGTAGCATCAGAATATTGTCTACTGTGGTCATAAAGGGATGGACATGGTCAACAACAATACTCAGTCAGCCTGTGGAGGTTAAACATAAGAGACCCCTTCACCATCACACCACCAGCAGCCTGGATGGATCCATGCTTTCATGTCGACATCAAATTCTGACCATCTGAATGTTGCAGCTGAAATCGAGACTCATCAGACCAGAAATGCTTTTTCCGGTCCCTTCTGGTCTAGTTCTGGGGATCCTGTGTGAACTGTAGCCTCAAACTCCTGTTCTTAGCTGACAGGAGACCTGGTGAGATCTTCTAGTCCATCTGCTGTGGTTCAGGTCTGCTGTGGTTCAGGTCTGCCGTGGTTCAGGTCTGCCGTGGTTCAGGTCTGCCGTGGTTCAGGTCTGCCGTGGTTCAGGTCTGCTGTGGTTCAGGTCTGCCGTGGTTCAGGTCTGCCGTGGTTCAGGTCTGCCGTGGTTCAGGTCTGCCGTGGTTCAGATCTACTGTGGTTCAGGTCTACTGTGGTTCAGGTCTACTGTGGTTCAGGTCTGCCGTGGTTCAGGTCTGCTGTGGTTCAGATCTGCTGTGGTTCAGGTCTGCTGTGGTTCAGATCTGCTGTGGTTCAGATCTGCTGTGGTTCAGGTCTGCTGTGGTTCAGATCTGCCGTGGTTCAGGTCTGCCGTGGTTCAGGTCTGCTGTGGTTCAGGTCTGCCGTGGTTCAGGTCTGCCGTGGTTCAGGTCTGCCGTGGTTCAGGTCTGCTGTGGTTCAGGTCTGCTGTGGTTCAGGTCTGCTGTGGTTCAGGTCTGCCGTGGTTCAGATCTGCCGTGGTTCAGGTCTGCCGTGGTTCAGGTCTACTGGTATCCAGTCGTCCCACTCTCCTTTGCTCTCTGACATTAACAAACCAGTTTCATCCACATACCTGCCACTCACAGAATATTTTCCCTTTATTGGACCATTCTCTGTAAAAGCATGGTCAGTGTTCAAACTCGTACTGTTTCAGGTAGTTATATTCTGTTTATTTGTGGACATTCTCCCTCTTTTTTTTAACGTTTTGTTTACGTATTTACTTGGCAGATGCTTTTATCCAAAGCGACTTACACACAAGGATGTAAGTCCACTTCCCCATGCAGAGGATCGATCCCATAACCATTCAGATTACATACATGTGTTTTCCCTCTAGACCACCAGCAGCAGCCTGGTGTCTGTTTGGGGATGAGACAGCTCCCCTGACTCTTTAGGCTCTCAGGTCTGGCTGACTGGTCCTCTTAGTACTCTGTCCATTAGCCTATATGAACTACTCAGAGACCATTAATATGGTAATGTGATGGTTGGATTGACTGACTAAATGGTGGTGGCTTATAATTGACATTAGACCCTTAAACTTCCTGTCTGTCTGCTGAAGTTACTGCATTAAGTTACCAGTCAGCAGAAAGGCTCTTCACGTCTTTTGATAGTGATTATTATCCTGTTCCTATTAAATAGTCCAGTTCTCCAACTTGTTAGGGTCCCTTTTGGTTTATTAACTTATTAAACATATCTATTTAGTCCAGTTAGTTCAAATAATCAACATTTTCCACAACTAGAAGAAGTACTTGAGTAAATTCTGGTGACATGCACCAACTGGACCCACCAGCATATGAAGAAGAAATAAATGTGCACGGTTCAGTAAGTGCACAGAAAATCTGCCTTTTCTTCCCCCAGTGGGACCTGGTGTGCAGCGAAGCTGGACTCAACAGTCTGGGATCATCGATCTACATGTTTGGCCTGTTGGTGGGATCTGTGGTTTTTGGAGCCATGGCTGACAGGTAGGTTTGATCTGTTTTATGTCAGCTTTCAGTCCTCCGTCTCTGACATTGCATCCACAGACTGAGATTCTGCATTAAAGCAGGGTTAGAGGGGTCAAAGCAGCTGGAATTCCTTAGCGTGTGGCTGTTATGTGAAAGTGGGGCAGCTGAAACACCACGCTGATTTAGTTCCAAGAGCTGAAGATGAACATGATATTTTGATTTGAACTAGTCATTTGCCGGCATCTCTTGTTAGTGGTTGTCTCTTAAACATAATTGAGAATTAGCAGAGTATACCTTTTACATGACCAAATCAGAAAAGGTGGAAAAGGAATGGAAAAAGATAGAAATCCTACATTTCTGACCAACAACAAATTCTAAAAATCTATTTTGTTTAGAGGAAGTAATTGGGTTTTGTTTTTTAAATAAGTAAGTTATGATGTTTTATAATGCCAACAAGGGATCATAAAAAAGCTGAGTTTAAAAACGTGAAGTATTTATGGAGAAAAGAGGATCTCCAGTCAAACAACACTTGGACCAACCAGCCATCTAGAATCACCTGCTGTGCTTTACTCGTAGCTACACCATGTTTGCTAACGTTTGTGAGGATGCACGCTCCCGTGGTTTTATCTCTAGTCTTGATCAAATGTCCACATGTTGACTTTTAGTTTTGAAGACATGTCACGAGAAAAACTATCTGCTTTGAATCTATAGAGCATCACTTGAAGCCTCAGAAAAGCAAAGAGAAATAGAACATCTGCAGAACATTGGATTATCCAGTCCTGATCCATTTCAGAGTGTGGTGGCGTGACAACGTTAGTTAGTTAGCTGCAATAGAAATGAGCAAAAGTTTGTTGGTGCAACTCCTTGGTATGTTTGGCTCTTACTGTCTCTTATTTTGTTTGGCCTGTGGCAATGCATCATGGGACAGTTGAAGTTGTAAAAAATTCAATGATCTGATTCAGCTGAAGAACCGTGTGAATTTCATTCTACGGACAGCCTTCAATCAATGCAAACATGAAAAACAGGAAGTCAGGATTTGACTGGACAGTCTTTTCCACCCACTAACTCCACGATGAGCTGACCAGCCACAGGAGCTCAGTCAAGGAGAGGCTGTCAGGCCAATTTAGTCTCAAAGAACTCTATCAGAGCAGGCTGGAGGTTTTTACATTATAGGTTTAGATAAAGCAAATAAATGCTTGAGCGTTTTGATTTATTTAGCATTTTACTGTGTAAGCCTAGCTAGCTCCATTTATTGATCAGTTCTCCAGTAGATTCATAAACGTCTCGTGTCTCTGGTCCAGGTACGGGCGGCGGTTCGTCCTCCTGCTGTCCATTGCTCTGCAGACCATCTTAGGAGTCACTGTCGCTTTTGCACCCAACTTCCCAGTTTATGTGCTTCTCCGATTTGCTGTTGGGACCACCATATCTGGAGTCATCATCAACGCTTTTGTACTTGGTAAATATCATTTTAAAAACACTTGGTAAAAACAAAATGATAAAAATGTTTCATTAAGCGGTTTAATGAGAGTAACATTAGAGTTACCTACAGTCCATTAGAATGCACAGTGCATCACAGTGTTGTTGTCATATTGTCAGAGGTGCAAATAAACTAAAAACAGCAAACTCACTCAACGTGTTGGGGAAACTGGGATTGAACCACCAACCTTCTGATTGGCAGATGACACTTCTTCCTCTGAGTCACAGCTGCTCATATGACGCAGATGGTAGAAGTATGAGGAACAGAGATCAGCTGCAGTCGTCTCACTAATTGCAACAGATCTGTAAAACATTAATGCCATTTTTGCAAATCTTTGCCACTTTTTCCTTCACCTCAGACCTCCAAGCCAACAAACCCGGTACCCATGAGTCCTCCTTTCCCCTCCCCTCCCCTCCTCCACTGTGTTTCTCCACCAGGTACTGAGTGGACATGCACCAAGAGGCGGATGCTGGCTGGCATCATCACTGACTACGCCTTCGGCTTGGGTTACATGCTGCTAGCAGGAGTAGCGTACCTGATACGAGACTGGAGAAAACTGCAGCTTGCTATATCAGCTCCAGGCTTCCTGCTTATCTTCTATATATGGTGGGGAGTCCTACTGGCATGTAAACATTAGTTACACTGTGTATTCATCATATACATGAATGCCCTCTTTGTGGCGCTCACTTCCTCCTCTGCTCTTATATCTGCCACTCTCTCTCCTCTGTCAGGGTGCTCCCCCAGTCTGCCCGATGGCTACTGGCCAACGACAGGCAGGAGGAGGCCATCGCACTCCTCCGCAAAGCTGCACTTGTTAATGGACGGGTTTTACCTCCTGCTGTCCAGGTGTGGTCCCACAAGAAACATCTTGTTCTGTTTTTTTACAGCATTTTCAGAAACTTCATGCAAAGTTTAAACCTGTGCTTCAGCAAAGCAACAGATACAAGGTTTTCACCTGATATCAACAGAAATTCTTTCGCAGGTGTTGACCTTTTTCACAAAAATCAAAAATGTGTTGCATCACTAATTTATTGTTCCTACAGTATCTTACCTTTTAGATAAGAAAAAATTCCAGTCAAAGAGGCTTCTAATAATTCTTTTTAGACTAACACAGTAACCTTGTTTCATAAATTAGAGGTAAAGTGATGTCTTCTCCTAGCCGTATTGCTCGTATCCATCTTAGTTCTGAGACATCGGGTTTTGAGGACCTCGGTCTTTAGGGAGGGACTGAGAGTAGAACTGCTTCTCCATGTTGAGAGGAGCTACCTGAGGATGCCTCCTAGACACCTCCTGGTGGAGGTCTTTTGGGTATGTCCTAACAGCGGGAGGTCTCCAGGCTGACCCAGGACATGCTAGAGGGATTATATCTCCAGGCTGGCCTGGGAACGCCCTGGGATCCCAGTAGAGGAGCTGGTGGAGGTGTCTGAGGAGAGGACGGTCTGGGCCTCCCTACTGGGGCTGCTGTCCTTGTGACCCAGAGCAGGATGAGTGGAGATGAGTAGGATTTTGGGTTGGGTCATAATCCATTTACACAACTAACAGCTGTTTTGCCAACTCCTCAAGAGTCCTGCTGGCTTGGCTCAACACCGTGAGTCAGTTGTTGCTGTCTTTGTGGTTGTTTGAGCCTTTTAGTGTCTGCGTTCCTCCTGCCTACTCCTCAAGTTTCAGCTGTCTTTCTGACAGTTATCTGTTGTTTTTCCAGTCTAACCATAACTTCCATCCACACCTCTTTGGACCACATATTAAAGATTTTTGTCAACAGCTGCCAAGTGGAAATTTCTCAACTGAAACCCACTCCAGACACATGGACTTGAAGCATCCATAGCAGTAGTAAAGGAAGTCAAATCTTTACAGTAACGTTTTGATTACTGTGTGTGTCTGTTCACATGTGAGGCTGAAAAGTGGGAGATTCTAGGTGGAGCAAAGCGAAGCCACTCAGCGATGGATCTTGTTCGAACACCACAGATGAGGAAGAGAGCCATCATCTTGTTCTACCTCTGGTATTTCCTGTCTGTGTATCATCGCGATCATTTAAATCCCCCGCCCCGCTCACCATCCCGTCTCTGCTGTGTTTCCAACCCCAGGTTTGTGAATGTGCTGGTGTATTATGGGTTGTCCCTGGGTGTGTCCAGGTTGGGGACAGACCTGTACATGACCCAGTTTGTGTTTGGGTTGGTTGAGATCCCAGCTCGCTCTCTGGTCCTCCTCTTCCTGCCTTTCAGCCGCAGACTCAGCCAGAGTGGCTTCCTGGCGATCGGGGGTCTCGCCTGCCTGCTCATGCTCACTATCCCTGCAGGTAGGGTGGGTTTCTGCTGACAGGAGGGGGAGATTTCTGAAAACGAAACACTTTTTTTCTTCTACAGATCTTCCCAACATCCTGACTGGTCTTGCCATGGTAGGCAAGTTTGGTATAACGGCTTCTTTTGCCGTCATCTACGTTTACACAGCTGAGATATTCCCAACTGTGGTAAGGTAGGACTTGTAGGTTTTTTCTAATTAACACATCTCAAATACACCCTCCTGCAGCCTGTGTTTTTGGTGCATCTCCAGGCAAACGGGTATAGGTGTGTCGAGCATGTTTGCAAGGATGGGTGGTGTTTTAGCACCAGTTATCAACATGCTGCACAACCACAGCCCGGCCACGCCCCTCATCATCTTCGGCACCGCGCCGTTACTGGGAGCCATCCTTGCTTTGGCTCTGCCTGAAACCGCCGACAGACCTCTGCCGGATACGCTGGAAGATGCAGAAAACTGGGATGACAATGATCGGTATGAAAAGGCTTGTTCAGAGGAGACAAAGCAAAATGCAAAGTGAGAACCTGGTGGATGAGAGTAGGGATGCACAACTGAATTTTGATATCTGATTTTTGTGAAACTCTGACTTGTCAATTTGGATTTTGGTTCATTCCAATTTATTTCCAAGAACTTTAATAAACAGCCTCAAAAATATTTATTTTTAAGATCTAATTTCTGTTTAAACAAAAAAAAAAAAAATGAGGCTGTTTATGATGATGCATTTTCAATGAGAAAAAAATAATACTTTTTTCAAAAGAGCATTTCTGTCTGTGAGACAGGAAGTATACAAATAGTTCTCAGATTAGTGAACAGCCATATTTATACAAATACAATCCAAAGGGAGCCATAAACAAACAAACCAGCAGGAAACTTTTTTCTTCAAAACTCAAATTAAACAAATAAATGCAGCTATTTCCACAATATTTTAGAATAAAATCATTTATATGCTCTTAGACTATAAAATCCAAATTAGTTGTTTAGTCATGTTGAGTTCACAGACCAGGATAAAAATCTGGTTTTTGAGCGCTTGTCAGTAAACCCAGCTGAAGTCCAGTTACCTGTCGAAATGAAACTGAATATTAACTTGATTCTCGTCACATCTGACTCGCGTTTCGTCTCCTGCAGGTTGACTCCCACTGAGGGAAACCTCCAGCTGTGTGAAGACTTCCTTCCGTCAGCAAACCGCACAGAGAAGCAGGAGCTGCAGCGTCTAGCAAACTAAACACTCCATCGTTCAGCTTCCAGATACACAACTCAACTTATGATCTATGCAACTACATGTCAGGATGTGATTATCAGCTCTATGCAAGGAAGCCAAACACACCAAACCAGCACAAGGTGTTCACGCTGAGACGCACAAAGAAGGCTTTCTGCTTTCAGAAAGTTTCATCAGACGCAGCAGGTAAGAACCAACAGTCAGGAGCTGTCGAGTAAATGCTGAGAGAATGAAAAAAGTCGTTACTTTGGGACTTTGTCTACATTTATGAATGTTTATCAGTTTAATAATCAACATTTAATAAGTAGAAAACTGCCACTTCTTACTAAATGCAGCTTTCGGTTCTGCAAAGCAGCTTTTGTCATGGTCAAAAGTAAGTGCACCCTTTTCTAGTTTTAAGGTTTATAGAAACTGTAAACATGAGAATAAAATCTGCTGGTCTTTAGATAAAAAACAACACTCAACCTGTTACACATCCATTAGTGTCTGGAACAAAAACTTGGTGAAAATGTTTAGTTAAAAATCTAATTATAATTCATGCTGAATCACCTGTAGTAGCAGTAACTTCATATTTCTTGCAGTATGCAGTTTTCTTTTAAATGTTGCTTTAGTGTTTTGCAGTCATTCTCTTAAGTACATCTCTTCTCTTAAGAATCCTGCGTTTCACATTTGTATTCACATTGTAATTGGTTCTAGAAAACTTTAGCACTCAGAGGAGTTTATTGTGGACTCAGAGACTGCAGGGTAGCCAGGTGTTTGGTTTTCATCAGAAGTGGTGACGGACAAACTAGTCTAGTCGGACCAAATAAACCAAAAACAGGTGAACTTACATTTTCCTGACTGTAAATCCAGGATGAAGACATCCTATACTTTATAAAAAGCGTATCGTGTCTCTGAATACATTTGCTGTATTTTGATGTTTTCCAGCAGCTGCCTGATACTTTCTTTTTTTGTCTCAAGCCAAGATTAGTTTACATGCATTAGTTACATTTGCAATGCCTAATGTAGCATCTGTATGACTACTGTAACTTAGGTTTTTATTATTATTGATAATATGGGATTTAATTTTATTGTAGACTTTTGTTTTTCTTTTTATTCTCTGATGTGAATCAACAAGGCTGCAATGCCACATCATATAGCGACAGACATCAGGTGTTAGAGATGATGAATCAGAAGAAATCCATGGAACAAGTTCAGCTTTACTCAGACAAAAGTTTCTGATGTTTAAAATCTCAACCATCCAGTGAAGAAGTGAGAATCCCTTTGAAATCTGAACATTTACTGTAAATTGGAGGATTAACTTGTTATTCTGCTGCAAGAATCTGAAAGAGCATGTCTTACTGCTGAATGCAGCATGTGTTTTTTTTATTTTAACCAGAAATTTCAGTACAAATTGAACATTTCTACCATTTTTATTGTAATGATTCCTTCTGTGATGTACTTGGATGCAACAGTTTTTGTAACAAGTCAAAATATGTCACAAAATGTTTGCCTGAAAGAAAGAAAGAAAGAAAGGCATAGAGACTTGGTGCTTCCAGCAATAAACCTGTTTGATGGGTGTGATTATTCTGTGTCCATGGCGCACTGAATCACAGCAGCATGATTTAAGGCAGGTCATCCGACAGCTGCATCGTCTCTCATCCAACATAAAGTGTCGCTCAGATCCAGGCACTGACAAGTGGCTTCAAGTAAACAACAACATCGAGATGGAACGGGCAGCATCTAAGCTAGTGTGACATAGGTAGCATCAGTGGTGACACCACAGTTGTTGTCTTTCATAGACATGAGAATGTAGCCGTCATTGCCCCAGTAAGTGGACCATGAGTTCTTAATCAACCAGTAAGGCTCCCCGTTCAAGGTCCCGTATCCCACTGCCAGCACAGCGTGGTCCAAATCATCGGGGGAGCTTCCTGGGCGAGGAGAGCAACGGGTTAGCTTCTAGAAAGTCTGAGTTTCTGGTATCAGTGATCAGCTAGATCACCATGGTAACAGAGCCTGAACTCTTCACCACACAACATTATTCAGGGACATAAATTTAATTACTGGATCTAATAAAAGACGATGTAACCTATGAATTCTAAAGTACAAATATACAGTTTTATTTAAAAAAATTAAGGTAATATAAGTTTAAGTTTCTTGGATTCTCAGCATAAAAATATTTTTAAATATGTAAAAAAAAAAAATACAATTAAAGTGTTGAATACACTCAAACAGCCTATTTTAGTCAGACTAAAGGCAGGAACCAAAATAAAGAAAAACCTGTGGATTGCTCCTCACTCTGCAGTCAGAGCTAGAAACTAAACTGTACAAGTTTTTCATATTTGTTTTGAGTTGCTGAAAAGTTGCTAAAACTTTTAGATTTAGTACATTTGTACTAAAGTTCTGCACCAGAGAACTGATTTGCTCCATAAAGAGATTAATGTGAAGTGTCAGGTGGTTCTGACCTGACACAACGTATTATGACTGGAAACGGTGGTTTTCCTGTACAGATTTTAATTTCCTTCACTCTCCATTAATAACACCAGCTGTTCTTTATTAACCAAAGTTCAGAGCAAGTGCACTGAGACTAAAGCTGAAAATCTAAACTGTACTCATCGTAGTACTCGTCATTTACTAGTGTAGTTTTAGGTTTTGTCAATCCAGACGGATGTGAAGAAGTCTAGCCACCTTGTAGTTAAACCCTCTGCTCTATGAAAAGCATGAAGAAATAAACATGTGAGCACTAGTGGAGGGTAAACTCACCACAGGCTGGTTCATAGTAGACGCCGTGGCTGTAGAAAACAAACGACCTATGTGAAGCATCAATGCTGACAGCTGTTGGCCCGTTTTTGAAGAGAGCCAGCTTCAGGGCCTCTGCGTCGCCCGATGTGACGTTAGTGTAGCTCTTTACACGAGCTGTGAGCTGGGACGAGTTCACATGGCAAAATCCATTCTGTTAAGAAAATAATAAACAGGATGCATGTTAAAAATAAGCACGAATATGAGCTGAGGGCACAGAAAACCTTCATTCTACTGAATACTCTCATGTAGGAAATAACAAAAGCTAAAAACAAGCAGAAATCAAAAATATATATCTAATCTCTAAACGTATAAAAACTGATCTCCGGCTGAAACTGAATAAATGACTTCAGAACCTCTAAATGGGTTGTGTATGCTGGGCTGATGGTAAAAATGGAATTCTGTGGTGTTAAAAGTATTTACAGTTTCACAGCTCTGGTGGGAAAAAGTCCTAAATTGCCTCAGTGAGCTGGAAACCAGTCAGAGCAAACAGCTGAAATCACATTTCTGTGGAACGGGTCATGTTGTTAAAACCGGGTCTCACATCAGTTTCCTCTTATCTCTCAGATGTTCCTCCATTATGAGACACTTCCAGCTCCTGACGCCTTAAAATGGACCAAAAACGTTTTCCTCCATCAGCACATGAACATCTCACCATTCCCATGTAGGCTCCATAAGTTTCTGTTGTGGCGATGCCTCCGTGTTTTATAATCCACTCGTACGCTCTCCACTCCTCCCCTCCATCACAGCCGTTGTTACCAAAACCCCAGGAACAATCCACCAGAACCTGCTGGGACAGGACCTGCAGGGCGCCGGTCTGGAGGACAGGAGACGAGATTTGATTAGCAACCTGTCCAATCCGTGATTTAAACTCTCTGAACAAAAATAAAAGTCACACTCATATTTTGGCTTTAATTACAGCATTCATTCACTGTATTATTGATCCATTTAGCTAGGAGTCTTTTTTTTAAATCATCTCAAACATAACTAAATAGGGTTAGGAATGAACTTTATGACATTATTATGACAATTTGTGCACCAGCTGTTATCTACAGATCACAAAGAAAGGAAAGCTAGCCCCCAGAGAGTGGCTCTGTTTATGGAGCGGTCTGCAGAGACGAGGTCGCTGATGTGTGCAGGTCGCTTCCTGCTGCGGCACCAAATCCCAGCTAAAGTACAAAGACAGACTGCTGGGGCCTCACAACAGTACTTTCTCTGGGCCAAATCACATGTCCCTGAAACCACTGCAAATGAATGATGAGGGCTAAGACACAGAACAGCTCAATGTTTGGACTCATAGACCTGAAAACCACATCAGGAATAGAATGCACTGAAACTCAAACACTGGAGTTAATGATTAATGACACTTAGAGAAAGTTCCTACATGAATTTACTCAAAGGTAATAATAATAATAATTATTATTATTACTACTACTATTATTACCTGGATCAGGTGTGTTCAGCCAATCAGAAGCTCAACACACCTGATCCAGGTAATCAATAGCAGAAATAAAGATAGTTGGAAAAAAGCAAGACTGTGGCTCTCCAGGACCAGGGTTCCCTACCCCTGGTTTAGACACTGAATCTGTGGATACCTATAAGTACCTGGGTGTCACTTCAAAAATAAACTGAACTGGTCCCACAACTATAGAAGGGCCAAAGCCTCCACCTCCTGAGGAGGCTGAGGTCCTTCGGAGTGAGCACCTGTCTGCTGAAAACCTTTAAGCATTCTGTTAAGATCCTCTACACTGTGGTCTGCAGGCTGGAAGAAACCGAACAGCTGGTTAGGAGAGCTGCTCAGTCCTTGACTGCCTGCTGGACTCTGTGGAGGAGGATGTCGGTGAAGCCGACCTTCATTCTGGGCAACTCCTCTCACCCGCTGCAGCTACCTAACAGAGCGTTACCACAGATCATTTATTCCCAGTTCGGCTGAACAACTCCACAGTTTAGTTTTTAACCTGTCATTAACCTGTAAGGAGGGTCTATGCAATGGTCACATTTCTGTGCAGATTTAAAAATTCACATTTGTATTGTTTTATTTTATTATGCGTCATTAACTTGTTCTTTATTGTTTTGTGCATGCCCAACACTAACTTCATCATTTCTCAATATAGGAAAGGTTGAATAATAACAATATCAACAAACATAAGAGCACATACACAACACTACTGCCTGTCTTTTTCATAATCATTATTTTGAATAATTACAATTAAAAAGTTTAAACAAATAAAAGTGTGCCTGAACATAAAGACATGTCTTGTAAAGACATGTATTGAAGTTTTTTCCATCAGACTGCTGGAACTGAGCAGCTACTAAAAATGAAAAGAAATGTTATCAGAGGTGATGTGCCTCTGAGAGGGTTTTAAAGAATTTGGTTGCTTCAGCGGGGTGCCATCAGATTCTATAATAAACCGGTCCTATGTTAGGATCAGTTGCTAGGGAACAAGAAAGAAGGAATGTCTTTGAGCTCTGATGGAAGCCGCCGTTCACTCACATCCATGTATTCACTGTCACAGGTCTGTTGACGTTTGCAGTGAATTATCTTGTTTACATCCTTAGACTGAAAGCTATCGAGAAGCTAAAGAACAGAACCGATTTCACCAACCTGAATATAATGTACTTTACAAAAATGATTCTAATTACTGCATCAACTTCATTTTTATTGTTGAAAATGCTGGATTTTTTTTCTTTTTTTGCATGTTATTGTAGCTGTTAATTCTACACCTCACCTAAAAAATCTGTGACATTTAAAAACTTGTGATTATAAAAATTTGGCACAAATCTTAAGCCTTTTTTCCACTAAACCTAGAGATGCCATTAATTAATTTACAGCAAACAGAGCTGCAATAAAAATACCCCCCCCCTGAGCAAATGAGGCACCACGCTGAACATCTGTGGCTTCAAAGAGAATAAAGGAGTAGCCCCATCACTGGAATGGGGCCACAGACTGTGCTGCAAGCTGCTTTTTAATTATGATTTACCTTCAGAAAAACAGCGCCCTCTACTGCTCCAGTGGTGGCAAAGCTCCAGCAGGAGCCACAGATGGCCTGGTCCTTCACTGGAGTCACAGCACCTGAAAGAGCAGAGTTCAGATAAACACAGGATGTTCTCCTAGACAGAGACACAGTTCAGGTTCACGCGTACCGTACAGCCTCCAGTCGAGCGACTCGGGTACTTTCACCCCCTCGTAGAGTTTGGTTGGAAAGGGGAGCCCTTTGTTTGGGGTTTTGCCTCGTTTTCTTCCTCTCATGGCTGCCAGCTCCGACGTGGTGCGATCTGACAGCGAGTTCAGAGACACGGAAAAGGACAGGCCAGCTCTGTCCTTAGAGTGGACAAACCTAAGGCACAAAAACAGCATTCAGCTGATCAGAAACTCTAACATGAAACGGATATATCGGTCAGTTTCTAGTGGACTTTTATCGGCTCTTTATGTTTCATTTGAGTTTATGGTGTTTACACTGATGCAGCAGAGCGTACAGTAGAATAGTAATTCAGACGTTGTTCAGTTGAAACAAACTAAACATGTTAGAGGTTTACAAACAGGTAATGTGGTGTTCTAACTACTAAGAGTTGTTTTAAACAAAAATTTGCCTCTAATCTGCAGCAGTGTCTCTCCTGACCTGGTCAGCCATGAGTATTGCTCCAGTCAGAGAACTACTTCCTGTTTCTAGAGGCTCCCCTCACTTTGAGTGATGTCACCAGTGGGTAAAGCCCTTCACGTTGCTAATTAACTGATAGAACGCTGATCCTTTAAATACTAGTTGAATAATATGTTGAATGTTTTATTTCTCTCACCGGAGATTGTGAAGAAAAGCGTGCTCCCTCTTCTCGTGCTCCCTCTCGTCGTCGTACCGACGCTGGAACTTCTCCTTGAAGTGGTTGAACATCTTCTGAGGGTGGCCTGAAGCTGTGGTGTGGATGAGATCTTTCATCGGATTAGCCAGCATGTGGTGCTCCACTCCTGGACCTGGAAAACCTCCACAGCTCATCCCTGAAGGTGGAAAAGAAAAAGATGAAACATGAAGATTGTTCTCCTGAAACTTCTAGTTCAACTGCAAAGACGCAAACCTTCAGGCAGTGAGAAGACTTTGGGGTCCACATGAGTGCTGAACTCCTTGTAGTCCACCAGATATTTGTCATAATGAGAGCCCAGCAGGGTGTTGTACCCCATCATCTCATAATGGAGGGGAATGGCATTAGCTGTATTCTCTGGATTTGTGACCCACAGTGTGTAGGTGTTCTTCTTGTTTCCCACAGTGGTCACGTTCTGCCAGACTTCACACAGGGAGCCACCATAATACTCCATTCTCAAGAACTATGAGGAGAATAACACACAAACAGGAACATGTGGATGTCTGCTCAGCAGCAAAACAGTGACTTCAGGAAACGAGCTTACACTTTTATCCTGACCTATCTATAAATATGTTATATTGTATATGTTTTTAAGCTCTTGTCCCTTTTTTTATAACAGCCCCTGATTTTCTCAAATAAAATAACACAAAACAAGCTGATGACATGCGAAGTGGAATATTTGTGATGAAGGTTTCACAGCTTTGACTGGGACAATAAATCACAACACTGACTGTGATGGATCGTTATTATCAAGAGCTGTGAGAGTTTTATCAAAAGACTTCACATTTTCCCCTCAGATTCCTGAATGTTCCCCCTCATAATAGTGTAAATAAATGTCTTATATAAAAGACTGTAGGCATAGATGCAAATCCTATTCTATACACGTTGTAATAGATTTGACCATGTGATTTAAATAATAAATAATATTCCTGGCCAAGTTTCATACAATTAACCTTTAAAATTATTAATATATACTAAAAAATAAAAATAAATATACACATTTGGGCTCCATGGGACCTCGATGGGCTCAATAAATTCTCTACTGTCCTGAACATCCTCCGCACTCTGAATCTGAGCGTCAACCATCTGGTCCTGGTCCTGAAGAATGAACAACTCCTTCATCACTCAGTTACATTTGAAGAAGTGACTAATTTATGGAACTCTGATTTTATTGCTTTAATGTCTGATGTTTTTTTATGATACCAAACTTTCTTGTTGTACATGTTTGTCTTCACCTGCCTGCAAAGCTAATTTACCTGTAGGGACAATAAAGTGAACTTAAACTTGAGGGTTAAACTCACAGCTATTAACAAAGATCATCTATATAACAACAGGATGTCAAACTTCAGTCATTTTTATCTTACTTTAAAACTTTGTTATGACCAGATTTTTTAAACTTTACATAAAACTTTAAAATTAAAGGTAGCTGTGTCTTTATTGTCACATCACTTTATTTATGTTTGTTTAGTAGACTAGACGCTTTTATCCAAAGCAACGTACACAAATAACAATTAGGCAGGCATCTATGGAGGAAACCGGAGTACCCAGAGGAACCCCACACATGCATGGAAGGAAACTCCACAGGAGTCAAACCTGCAACCTTCTTGCTGTGAGGCAACACTGCTAACAACTGCACCACCATGCAGCCTATTTCTTTATTTAACTTCTTTAGAGGGATATTGAATGTAATAACAGTCAGCAGCAAAATTGCAATCAAATTAATTTAAATTATTATGAAATCTTAAAGTGAATTTACCTGTGAAAACACACACACACACACACACACACACCTGGAAGCCCTGTACGTCGGGCAGCGATGGTTGCGGTTTGACTGCTTCATCTTTAGTTCCGTTAACCTGGAAGCACTTCATGACATTTTGCTCGTCCTCCGTGGTCTCAGGAGTGATTTTATAGGCCACGCCAAACGGCTCCTGTGAGCCCAGCTGGTAGGTTGAAACCTGACCTGTTTGCAAACGATAATATCAAGAAAGTCAATGTTCAACTGTTTTTATGCTTTACTTTTAGAGCCCCAAAAACATTCTACCTCAACAATGTTATGGTTTTTGTTTTGTTTGATTCTAATTGTCACATTTTGGAGTTATCAGTGCGATAAATAATGCAAGTTCAGTCTCCTATTTTGCTCTAATCTGAAACAGAAAGTCAGCCGATCCTGGTTTTGTTTTACATTTTGTACTGGGTATACTCATGACTCCCTGCTGAATAACATAAGCCTCACGTTGCAGTTAAAAGTCTTCTTATGTTACACAATCTGAAAATACTTCTGCTGCTGTAACTAACTGACTTCTCATATATTTATGAGCATGAGCACAAGTTTGTGTTACAAAATGACTTAAAACCTGTTGTATTATTATTAAAAATACACTATTTATATTCAACATACTGAAAATGTTTTAGGACAAGTCAACCTTGAGTTAAGAGAATGTCCCAGTGCTGTGAGTCACCAGCATCACTTCTGCTTCAGGAAAACTTTCTGTTCATTTGATGATGTTGCAGTTCGGTTTATTTTCTCTGACACATCAGAACCTCAGCTGTTAATTACTTTAGTCCAATATACACTCGCCAGCCACTTTATTAGGTACACCTTGCTAGTACTGGGTTGGACCCTGTTTTTCCTTCAGAACTGGTTTCATTCTTCATGTCATGGATTCATACTATTGGAAACATTCCTCAGAGGTTCTGGTCCACGTCCTGAATCTCCAGTTCCACCACATCCCAAAGGCTCTGGACTGGATTGAGATCTGGTGACTGTGGAGGCAACTGGAGTCCAGTGAACTCATCATCATGTTCATGTCATTCCAGTCTCCTCTGGTGATCCTGTGTGAATCATAGCCTCAGTTTCATGTTCTTAGCTGACAGGAGAGACACCTGCTGTGTCTTCTGCTGCTGAAGTCCTTCAACGTGCAGACCAATTCTACAGACCTTGGTTGGAACCAGTGGTTGTTTTAGCTCTTTCCAACATCTCCAACCAGTCAGCCCATTCTTCTCTGTTCTCTGATGTTAAAAAGACATTTTCATCCACACAACTGCTGTTCACTGGATAGTTCCTCTTTTTCAGACCATAAACATGTTTGTGGGTAAAAATCCCAGTAGATCAGCAGTTTCTGGAATACTCAGGCCAGGCTGTCTGGTAACAACAACAACGCCATATAGTCACTTAATCCTCTTTCTTTTCCATTCTGACGCTCAGTTTGAACTTAAGGAAGTTATCTTCACTACATCTAGATGCCTGAATGCACTGAGTCACTGCTGTGTGATGGCCAAGATTTAATTATTAACCAGGATTTTAAATTTGATAAATAGATCAGCTCTGTCCTACAGAAAAGCCCTTTTCAGTTCAGGCTGATATCTAAACTTAAGCCAGTTCTGTCAGGATGAGCTCTAGAGAGAATAATTCATGATTTTATTACAACTCAACTACTCTAATGGACTGTACATTAGTATCAGTCAGGCCTCTCTTTCCCACCTTCAGCTTGTCCAGAATGCTGCAGCGTGCCTTTTAAGTGGACCATGCAGACATGAGCACATCAATCCAGCTGTCATGTCTTCACTGGATCCCTGTGCCTCACAGAATTGATTTTAAATCCTCCTGTTGGTTTATAAATGCCTGAATGGTTTTGCTCCTCTGTACCTCTCTGACCTGCTTTGGCCCTACATTTCACCACAGGCCCTCAGATCTGCTGCTGCTCCTGGCGGTCCCAAAAACATAGAGGAGACTCTCTCAGTTGTGGCCCCTAATCTCTGGACCAAGCTACTTTTTACATATCAGACAGACATCCTCATTTTCTGTTTTTAAATCGTTTAAAAAAACACGCCTATTATTAATATCCTTTGTCAAGTTTATTTAACTGTTTATTTTGTTAGTTTTATTTATTTCTGTGTTCTTATTTATTCGTTTACCTCTGTGGTGCTGTGGTATTTGTTCTTATTGTCATCTGGGCTTGTTTTAAGTCATTTTTATATTTTACTATTGTACAGCACTTTGGCTCTAACTTGTTGGTTTTTAAATGACCTATATAAACAAATGAGATCAGATTGGCTGATTAGCTATTTGTGTTAACAAGCTATTAAACAGATGCACCTAATAGTGAACTAGCTCTAATGGTTTCTCACCATGGTAGTAGTCTATTCGGCTGGACTTTGCCGTCAGGTCGAACCAGCCCTCGAATGGCTCCACGATCTCAGCATAAGGCAAAGAGATCACTCCTGTAAATGATAGAGAGTCATGACTCCAGACACACACAGCCCTGTCATTCAGGACAACCCTACATTTAACAGCTTATACCTTTGACGTGATACGTCTGTCCAAAATCAGGGAGGGAAGGGACTGCTCTCCCCTCTGAGGCTGTAAATCACAAAATAAAGGTTTTGTCTTTAAGTTAGAATAAATATGATTTGACCTCATGTCTGATATGGCTTTAAAGAATGAGGCAAACTAGCCTCACTCACCGAGTAGAGTGAATATATTTTATAATTGGCTTTTAAAATGCAAACTGTTAGCTACTTAAAGGTTAACATGTTCACATGTTCATCAAATTAATTCAAACGTTTAACTTAACACGAAATGTATAAAAACCTTAAATTATTATGAATGTTTGTTTAATAATAACATTAGCTGCTAGCTGTTATAACATGTGACGTTCACTGACTGAGAGGTTAATTCTTACCACTGGCAGCCCACAAAACCACAGCTACAAAGTACAGACGCCCCATTGTCTCAGCAGTTAGTTTAGAAAGAAGACATGAAGAGAAAACTGTCTAACACAATCCAACAACTCCGCTAGAACATGTTCCTCTGTTATCCTCGAGACCTTAGCAAGAAAAGTGACCGACGTTCCTCGTAGCCAATCAGAATGCTGAGCGGAAGAGCGTTGTCCAATCAGACACAAGAGGTGTGTTCTCTGTTTGACTATCATGTGATTTGTGTCATATGACTTGAGGTGTTTGTCAGCGTTAGTTGAGCGGAATGTTGCCGTTCTTTGCTCATTTTGAAGGATCAAAGTGCAGTTTTGGTGTTGTTGTTCTGATCAGTCACGTGATTGACAGTCTGAGCAGGAGGAAGAGAAACTTTTTTTTTTTTTTTTACTTTATTTAGAACAAAGGTAACAAAAAGAAACAATGACAATCTCAAATTAAAACATAATCTAATATGTAAACGTAGCTTCTCACCTCCTTTAAAAATACAATTTAAAAAGTAAAGAAACAAAGTCTAATGGTGACAAATCAACATCCAATATGTAACAATATAGAAGAGAAAAGAAAAATATAAATAGGAGAAAGAGAAACTGGAGCTCTTCTCCCAGCTCCTTCACTTAGATATCTTAAACGTTACGTTAAAACAGATCAGTGGAATTTATTAAAGTGGATTTAAATCTGCAGAGCTGAGGCCATAAATCAGTCCTGCTGCTGTTCCAAAATCCATAATATTGTGAACAGATGTAGATGACAATAGAAAAAATAAATAAAATGGGATAATTGAAAAATCTAAATTTGTTAATTAATCAACATGTAAATAAATTGATAGCAGAGCTCCAGCTGATTCCATCAAATCACTATGATGCAACTTAAATATTTAGAGAAAACTATGAAGACAAATCAGATTTAAAGCAGTAAACAGAATGTTTATTAAAGTAACCTAAAATGTTTATTTTATGGTAAGATGCCAAGTCTCCTATACTGGTTTCAGAATGCGTCTAGAGACACAGTTGAAATGTAACTTGTGCTTTAAAAATTTTAAGTGCTCTGAAAATATATATTGCCTAAGACTTCCTGGAAGTTGTTAAAATTTCAGCTATGTTTTACTGTCAGTAACAATAATATAAAATGCAGGATAGCAGGCATTTACTCTGCTGACATATAATGCACTCCATCAAGCTGTTTTCTTTTTGTAAAACAGAAATCTAATTAGAAGTAAGCTTTGGTCATCAAGTATTTAGAATGTAAAATTAGATTTGATGATCTCTTCCAAACCTCCTAATTTAATCATCAATGTTTTCTTTGCAAACAATAATAATAATAATTAAAAAATCCAACATAGCAAACAGCTGATGGTGATCAAATTAGCAAAGTAATCTAACAGGATGCCTCTAATATTATAATATAAAATACGCTGCCTCAGTTTGTCTTCTAACTCAGGGATTAACTCTAATTTAAAAACCTTAAACTAAAAGCACAGAGCAGCATCACCATTACTCTTAGTGAGTTTAAAAAAACTGAAATATATTTCAGGTTTTCTGTGTTTCTTCATTCTTGTTAACAGACAAAATAATTTATTACACAACAAATTCTTTCAGAAAATTCTGAAAGTGATTCTTAAAAATAACATGGAAATACTTTCGATATTTAAAAAAAAAGTATTCGTCAGTCATTTTAAATGAATTTGGTTGTCTGAATGAATAATTTTTACTCATCCTAAGCTCTGAGCTTTTGTTTTGTAACCTTTTAATTTCCCCCAGCTTAGGACCTATAAAAACTAAAAACAAAAAATGTATCTAAGAACTGAGTAGTTAAAAATAAACAAAATAATTAAAAATATTAAAAAACTTAAATAATTAAAAATGAAAAGCTTTTGTCTCCATAAAGAAGAATAACAGGTCTAAGTTGATCAGAACAACATATTTGAGGAAACCAGTGTCCTCATTCAAAAACACTGGTTTTTATTTATTATGTAAGAAATCAAAATCATTCAGGCCAACTTTTGATTTCCTAATAATTTCATAGCAGGTGTGAAAACCTTGTGCTCTTTTGATGCTTTATGTAAATCTACAAAACATATCTTGCTTCAACACTAGATGTCAGTGTCTGGCAGAGGATGAGCTTTTTATTACTTAGCCTCACAACTCTGATTTTTATGGCCTTGGTACAGCTAGTCTGGCACAGTCAGACATTAAAATCACAGGAACTGAAAGTTAAAATGCCATCAGGGTGTGCAGCTGGGCAGAGCAAAGAGGAGACATAAAGGAAGTAGTTCTGCTCTTAACTTTGTCAGGTGGGAGTCTCGGGACGCTAAATGGAGTCATGAGATGACAGGAGGACATAAAACAATCTGTATGTGTTCAATACAAGGCAACAGCAGAGTGAAAGTCAGACAGAGAAAGAGGAAAATGATATTATCTAATGGTGTGATACAGAAAAATCATGAACATTAGGATCAAATCAAATCAAATCATAAAAAGTAAAACTAAGGACCACCACGCTGAAGAGAAAACAAATAAGGAGGTGGTGGGGAGTGAGAGGTCAAAGTGTTGAGGGTTAAAAATGTTATTTCCACAATAAAGTAGAAATAATATTTCCAGAATAAAGTTGGAAAAAAAGTTGAAAACTGTTCCCTGAGTGTTAATTGTGATCAGAAATAATAAACTACTTAATAAGCTTCAGAAGTTTTGAGAGGCCTATGAGAATGTTTGGGACTCTTATTGTGAAGGATCAAAAAAGATATTTGAGTTTCACTGTGGGTGCTGCTATGGAAATAAACAAAAGATATATAAAAGGCTATTAATAAAAAATCACTAACTAATCAAAACTCACTTTCACTCTTTTAACACAGAGCAAAGTGTTTTTATTTGACCCCTTTTTATTTCCTCTTTTATTTGTTTTTAATTGTTGGTTATAGGTCTTTTTATCTTATGTGTGTAATAGTTAAATGTACTTTTCACTTCAAGCTTTGTTTCTAATGAGCAACAGCCATGCTGCTGTGTTTAAAGGTGCTATTTAAATTAACTGATGATAATCAAACACCTCTTTTAATCAATTAAATCGCACTTATAACTCAGGTACACTAATGATAAAGACGGAACTGATACAGTTGGTTTTAGGAGCAATGTTTTTTCCTCTGAAACATCCTACTGTCATCTTTTTTCTTAACATTTGGACATTTTTCTCAACCTTTTGAGTTTATTTTCGACATGTTTTCCTTATCATTGTGTCTAAACATCAGCTCTCTAACCAAACAGCACAGCAGAGGTTGAACTTCCTGCACCCGCTGAAGAAGTTCAACCTACCAAGGTCAGTGATGGTGCAGTTTTACATCCTCACTGAATCCATCACAGTCTGGTGTGCTGGTTTCACAGACAAAGGGAGACTGCAGCCAGTCATCAGATCTGATGAGAAGGTGACTGTGTAACTTCTCTCATCCAGGAAATAAACTTTTAGAGCTCTTCTCCTCTAACCAGGCTGCAATCTGTCAGAACCAGAAACTCACATCACAAGAAGCTTCTACCCATCAGCTGCTAAGGTATTAAACACTCTCTAAACATTAAATATAGACCCCTCTCAACCCCACCCCTCCCCAATAAATAACTACCGTATTTCCCAGAATATGCATATCTGTCCTCAGTCGACCTTTGTTATGTTTATAGTGTAAATGTTTTGTTTTTGTTAAGAGGCAACTGTGGGGACCATGGTTCATGTTTGTGTTTTGATTCTTGTGTGTGTGTGTGTGTGTGTTATAATGTATGAACCCTTCTGCACCAATGCATCAAGACAAACTCTATGTTTGTATAAATGTGGCTATAAACCTGATTCTGAAAATATCACAAATTTAGGTGAAGATCAATAAATAATGGACTACAATGCATTCTGGGAAAGTCTGAGCTTTATCCATAAACCTATAACCTGCTGAAATGAGATTAAGAACCTCTTGAACTTAATAACCAGCGCACATTTATGTAGCATTTCTTCTGTGTGTGATACGGAAAATGCCCGTGAAAATAAAGCAAGATGTGTAGACATGTTTAACAAACATGTTTGAGCCTCTAAGTTCCCAGAATGCACTGTGGCAGTACTGTCCCATTGAGTTATTATATAAAAGAACCACATCTTGTTTTTCCAGCATGGTGGTGCTAGGAACATGATTTGGTTCTGTTTCACTGCAACCATAAAAAAAGACTTGTCATTGCTGATTTAGAGCAACGGGTTCAGGAGGGAAGCCTAGACATCCTTCTCCCCAGCTCCTAATGGGGATCACAAGACTTAATCCCTCCAGTGAGTCCTGGGTCTTCCAGAGAGGGACAAGCCTGAAAAACCTTCAGAGGGAGGAGGTGACCATGAAGCATCATAATCAGAAGCCTGAACCACCTCAGCTGATTCCTTTTGATGTGATGAAACAACAGCTCTACAATGAAGTTCCTCCACTTATCTCCAAGGCTGAGCCCAGCCACCCTACTTTCAGCCACGATCCACAGCTCATGGCTATAGGTGATGGTTGGAACGTAGACAGACCAGTACATTTAGAGCTTCACCCTTCGACTCAGCTCCCTATTCATCGCCACAGATCTGAGCAATACTGAAGACAAAGCCCTGATCCGTTGGTCCATGATGCTCCACTCTACCACCACTCAAGAACAAAACATCAAGACACTTGAACTCCTCCAGAGGCAGCTCGTTCTTCATCTGGAGGAAGCATTCCACCTTTTTCCAGTCAAGTAAGCAAACATCCAAAGTTTAGGTTCAGGTTGAAGTCCAGCTAAGATATGGTTGAAGAACCAGTTTTAATCATTGAAAAGTTCTATTAACAACATTTATTCCTATCTTGTGTTAAACAACAACAGGAACCACAAAAACACTGTTCACGTACAAGAATACACCAGTATAAATATAGAATAGCTGTACTGCTGGGTAAGATTATTGTCAAAAACACAACATTTCAGAAATCAGTCACTCAGAAACACAACCAAACCTGAGACTGCGCTTTGAGCTTTGCACTCATTAACACATTCATTCACTCACTCTGTCAGAAATACAAACAGAAGATCGTTTACGTCTCAGAATGGTTAGCTCCAACGTTTAGTCACCTCTCTAGTTCTCAGAGCTGCTTGTTCTCCTAATTCTTCCTTCACATTTTCCTAAAGTCAACACTGTAAGCTTTACAAACTGAAGTCAAAAGATAAAAAAAATAAATGCAATTAAAGAAACTCTACACCAGAGTGGTTTCTGTCCATTTTTTATCCTTATATGGAACCAGTGAAGAGAACATCCGGTTTAAAGTTTTACACTAACTTGAATCAATGCATAGTTCTACTATAACCTGTCATCTCTGCACAACACAGATATAATGACAGAAAACATGTTTGCAAATGCAGAGCATAGAAAATCATTAGGAGGTTAGCTGAGCTCGGGGCAGTTCTTTTCACTTGCATTAATACTGCAGAGGAAAAACAAAGCTCATCTACTCCTGTTGGCCCCAAATAATGTGATTATTCCAGAGGCTGTTCAGCCAGGTAAACGATGATAACTGGACCACCTTTCATGACTCAACACTAATGGGAGTCAACAGCTTCATGTCTTGTTGCTCTCAGCGTCTCTTCCTCCTGTTCTACCTGGAAGTCCATGTTAGGCTCAGAGCTGGGTGCAGGTAGTGCTATCAGACACTGTTCAGTAACAGAATGGTAGTGGCAGAGCCGGGAGGGGACACTTCAGGGTTGTTCTGTTGAGGATCTCGCTCATCCTCTGAGTCCTCTTGTTTTTGTGCAACAGTCAAGGTGAGCTTGTTCAGGCTGTCCTCTAACGTGACCTCCGCTCCTTCTGCTCTGTCACCTGAATACATGCAGACAGGAAGAGCACAAACCGTTATTAAATAACCAGGGACACACTGACTGCCTCTAACAAAATCATTTACTATTTAGGGATTAGCCACCAAGGAAAATCTAGTTTATTATTTGATTATAACACTATGAATGAGCTTTGTGGAATTTTGTAAATTTTGAACAACCTCAGGTGGAGAATAATATTAGTTCTTATCAGACTGATAAACTAGTCACAGCAGGAAGGATAAAGTAGACTGCTGTTCTCTTAAATCAACTCTAACCCTAGTAGTTTCATGTGCATGCTATGCTTAAAACCTTAAATATGTTGTTAAGTTTACATTACAGTGATTTGCACAGAATTTTATAGTTGTCTGCAAGTAGCAGCAGACGTAGCTAGCTGTAATGCTTCCTTCCAGTGCAGCCTGGGGCACTTCCAGCAGGACAATCTTGATATTTCTGCCTGAATAACAATGTAATGCATAGCTTACAGGGTTTTAGGTTTATAAATTAACGTTTGAGTGAAGTGCTATGATTTGTTTTAGCCTGCAGTGGCTTTAAGACACTAACAATCCACTCTGTACTCGCGGTGGCTAGTTGTTAGCTTGGTAAACTTAATAGAACTATCACTCAAAGAAGATTACTTCTTGGAACTTATTTCCTCTGACAACCATTTATGTTGGAAAATGTTTTGTTGAGATTAAAAAGTTTACCTCAACAACACAACCCAATAAGCTAGCTTTTAGCCTGACTAGCAAACCAGCCCTAAACTGTCTCTACCTCCTCAAACTTTACATTTTTAATGAATAACCTTATGGCCTGACTTTAGTTTATATCATGTAATGCAAGACTCCCAGACAGGAACTTAAAAAACTTAGTAACAGTAGAATACTGCTGTTTGGCAAAAGAAGACAAAGCTTCTTTTGAGTGTTTACATGGCAAAAAATTGACTAAACATCTAATTTCACTAAATTTCAACCAAACCAGTGGATGCTAGTACAATTTGAAATAAAAAATTCAAAAACAAATTATAATGATATCATAGAAATGAATAACTCCTCCAAAATAAGTTTTGAGCGAATTTGAAATGAGCTAAAATATAGAAAAAAGCTGACAATTTTACAGAATCAAACACATTTTCCCTTCTTTAAACTCGATTAATCTATTTAAATTAGTTTTAATTTCACTAAAACATTTTATGTTGGCTTTGTAGCAACTTTAAAAGACACAGTTACTGCCTTTACTCTGGTGAATATGTGGAGTGAGAAGTGTTTGACCTCTTCCTGAATTCAAATGTTTGTAACTGTTAAAAGCTTCAGATCATGAGGGTAACACAAGTAAACATAAAATGCAGTTTCTAAATGAAGGTGTTTATTATTAAGGGGAAGAAAAATTCCAAACCAAACTGGTCGTGTGTGAAAAAGTTCTTACCCCTACACCTAATAACTGGTTGTGACATTCCTGGACTGTAATCCATAATTGGTAATGAGTTGCTGTGGAGGAATTTTGTCCCACTCTTCTTTACAGAGCCGATTCAATTCAGCCACTTTGGAGGATTTTCCAACAAGATCAAATATCAGAAATTCTCCTTCAGGATTTTCTGGCAGACGGCAGAATTCCTGGTTCAGTTACAGCAGGTCATCAGGTCCTGAAGCAGCTCCAGACCAGGAAGGAGGAGCTTTTAACTTCTCATTACAAATCAGCGGTCCTCTGCACACAATACTAGAGCTGATACATTTTAGCTTTTGTTTCTAAATCGATTTTTAAAACTTGCTGTGTATGTGTATAGGACGAAAGATTAGAACATCTCTGTTTCTCCAAACGTAAGTTATTCAAAAGGCCATCTACAACAGGTGATTTTTCCACAGAAAACCACTCCAAAAGATCTGAACGATCCCTTTAAGACAGTGTTTTCCCAAAAAGCGTAATGAATTTCCCCAGCATCGTTCACACACACGAGTCTCACACACCTCTCTCCTGGTCGCAGTCTGGAGAGGAGGCTCCGCTGCACTGGCTGCGGGGGCCCAGGAGCGGTGAGGTGTGCCCAGAACTGCACACCAAGTCTGGACTGTGAGAGCTGCAGGGGCTCACTAAATCCAGGCTGTCAGGACACGAGGAGGAGGAGGAGGAGGAGGAGGAGGAGGGGAAAAGGAAAGGGCAAGGTGTGCGGAGAGGGGTGGAGGCAGAGGGGGAGGGGTGGGAGCAGGAGGGGGAGGAGGGCATTGTATGGCATGAGGAGGTGGTATGAGTGTCGATTTCCTCCTCAGAGCTGTGACTGCCCTCTTCTTCAACTGATACTGACGTCACTGAAACAAACACACACCAACTTTAAGCATGCGCACACACAAATGCAACAAACAGAAATAAAACATGGACTGATGAAGAGGGCTATTGATCAGGCGCTAGTCATACTTGACAAGCCGTCTGAGTCCATGGTGAAGTTGGCGATGTCCTCGTTGCCGTCGTCCACCTCCGCTCCGACGCCTTGCTCTCTGGTTCCCAAAGCGCCGGAGCGCCGGTGGGCGTGGATCTCCTCGGAGATGCTCTCCAGGTTACGTAACGCTGAGCGGTACTCGGCCTTGGCTGACACAAGCTTAGCCTGACGCTCGTCCACGTGGTGCTTCAGTTGCTGCAAAAGATGCAAAAATCTTAGAAATAAACTGCAAGAATAATTATCTTTAAAGCTATTTTCAAAGAAATGTGAGACGTTTTATTGTTTATTATACCAAATTTTACATCTATAACCAAGAGAAGTTAATGTGCATACCTCAAGCTGGAGATAATACTTGGCTTTCAGCTCAAAATAGGGTCTGCAGGGGAAAGAAGAGAAGAAAAATCAGAGAGGGAGAAATAGTTCCAGAAGAAGAACCCTCCTCTGTGAGTAGTAACATTCCTCAGCTCTTATGACGGGAGTACACCCTATCGCAGCATGACCCACACATAAAACATCTGGTCGGCATCACATGACACAAACGGAGCCCCTCTTTCTCTCACATAAAGAGGCCTGAGCAGGGCGAAGCCTGTGAGCGTCATTTCCAGCCAATCAAAACCAAAGAACAAGCCCAGACCTGGATTTGTTTATGGAGCGCTTCAGTTTCTTCTCCAGCTGCCTCATGTGGCTGATGCAGGAATTGTAGTTGGCTGCTGTTTTTCTGTGTTCTGCCTCGCTGCGTGTTCTGGCTTGTTCTGCCTCCATCACCTGAAACGACCAGGATTCATTTTATTCATGAACGGAATCAAACTGCTTCTTCTTTGGTGGTTTTCGTTGCTCACTCTCTGTGTGGCGTGATTGAGCATTTCCTGCCACGCCGAGTCAAACTGGCGACTATCCTCTTCCAGTAGTTTCTCCTCTGCCAGGGCGATGGTCTCCTTGGCTGCTCGCAGGATCTCCACCGCCCGCTGGAATTCCTGAGTGGCTTTTTGGGCTTCTACTTGGGCCTGTAGCGGAGAAAGGAAGTGCTTGTAGTTAGTCACTGGAGACAGACTGGAAAACAAAAGGCTCACTTAGAAATGAAACTCGGCTCTGAAACAGACTTTAATCATGAAAAAGACTTGTGGTTTCACAGAGAAAGGAATAAAGAACTAGAATTATGCACATTTTTCTTATTTTAAAAAACGCTGACTTTTATTAGAATATAACATATTCCGCTATTGAAAAGCCCATTATCTTCTAACCTTCTAATTAAAGACATGGTTCAGATATTTTAAGTGAGTTTTTGTGAAAAAGACATACACATTTAATATATTACCTGTTAGCTCTTTGAACAGCTTCACTTTGGAGAAACTGAGATTAGGTCCGACTGATGCTAAAGGCTAGTCAAAAGGGGCTACTTACAAAGTGGATCACTGCCATCTTAAAGTGGCAAAAAGTGATAGTGGATTTGCTTATGGAGCGCTGATTGTTAAGAAAGTGATTTTTTTTGCCTGTTGCCATATTCCTCATAGTTAGATCAGTGGGCAAAAACAATTTGTCACCTGCCCAGCCGTTTTCCTGATCCAGCAGTACTCCTTTAGCATTAGCTTAGCGTAAAACACTGTAAGTGAATGGTAACAACTAGCATTGTGAGAAAAAAGTCCTTAAACTCACTCAGTAGTGATACTAATGATACTAATTCTGTCTAGTGACCTTGATAATCAGTGAATAATAAAAAGTAACATGAAGGAATTACAGGTACTATTTTAGACTCGGGACTACTTTATGACAAAGAGCAGCTGTAAGCCTCCGCTGAACAGAGCAAGGACATGACACAGCGGCCCCAAAGACATCTATGTCCGTAAACACAAATACTGGCTACTAGGCTAAACCCGGTAAAGTTTTTTGAAGATAATCTCTGTGCAGCTCCTGACTTTGTGTTATTTTTCTTTATCTGTGAGGTTTGCACACAACGTGCAGATACGTGTTTACAGCAGGTAATTTATTAACTGTTTGTAACGTTTCCACAAAAACTCACAAAGATTTGTTTAATAAGGTCAGATTTTGAGACAAATATTACCTTTGGTTTGAACTGAGGACTTTCTAAATATTTTACATGAACAAAACAACAAGGAAAAACTAAATAAAGAATATGAATTCATGAAGAGCCTACGCTACAGCATGCATACTACTACTGTATAGGTGACGACGAGATAAATTAACCAGGTGTTTCTAGTGAAAACGCTGCTGTAGCTCGGTGCTGTTTATACTCAGAGTGAATTTGGGGATTTTATTTTGAAGGAACAGAAGATTTCTCATGACAAACCACTCATACAGAACATCTTTGTCTCTGAGGAAATCAGTGGGTTCTTCCTGCCCACAGTCACAGTCAATAGGGGGTTTATTGTCGTCACCCTGTTGGACATATTTGGACCCACTCACCCAGGAAGGCCTGCGTTAAAGGTCAGAGAACTGAATGGATTCCAGAATGATCCAGTTACAGTAAATCTGATTTATTTTCCTTCTATAAGATGAAGATAATGTGGAAATGTTGTTTGCTAAGTGGTTGTAATATTTATAAGAGTAACGAGAACTTTATTTTGGAAAATCGATGATCACTTGATTTCAGGGTACTGGAAAAAAATCAGATAAGAGCATGATGGGACTAACTACAACTAAAGAGGACCTGCCAAACGACCTGCGAGCACGCAAACCTACAACGAAATAAAGTAAAAACTGAATCCAGGTGCAACACAAAAACAGGAAGCAAAAGCAAACAGAACAGGAACCAGGTCTGGGCTCTAGAACAACTGTCTGCACTGGTTGCACCTGAGAAAAAAGTGCACCTGCACAAAAGTTTGTGCACCCAAATGTTTGACCGCATTGCATTTAACATCACAGTTTTACAGGTTCACTTTTTAAAAATCACTGTCCAGATAGTGAAGTTTAAACTGAAGAACATTTCAAGATAGATGAAAATAAAAGTTCAAATGTTTGAACTTCATGTTCCTGAACGTCTCATCCTGAACATTTCATGTCTAAATGTCTGATGAACTGACTAACCTGCCCCTCTAATGGACACCTCCTGTAGTTTGGCCTCTGGATCTTTGGCCTACATGTTCAACGTTGTAGGAAATGTTAAAGTTGATTATTATCTTGGTCTCGTCTGATGATCAGTTTGCTTCAACGTTTACTCAATCAGGTAATGTCCCATTACGATTAAAAACCTCCTTTTCAAAGGAGACCTGATCAAGATAGGTAGCATCATATAAACCTCAAGATACAAACAATGATAAATAAAATACATGATAAGAAACATATAATAACACATTTAGATTCAGCCTCAAATATCTGAACTCAGGGATCAGATGAGTAAGTTTGCAGTCTGCTCCAGGTGATTCTATGACTGACAGCCAACATGTTCACATCCTTCGTGACTAAACGTTCCATCAGAATGCTCTTTGTGTAGAACAGCCTGTAACTTTAGCACATCACCATTTGATCTGTTAATTTCCTGTATGTGACATTTAAAGAGATCTATATAGAAATGTCATAGAAATGTATAAAAATAAGAATTATTACAAAGAGAGCCCTTTGTGCTGTTACTACAGCAGCTCAGAGAGGACAAACCAAACAATGCCTCCAGTTTAAGCCTTTCCTGTGTTTTATTTTTTTCATTGTAGTTTAAATGTTTTCGTTTGGCTGCAGTTTGTTATCAGAACTTTCCACACCACAGCTCCTGACTGAACTTCTTAGTTTTTAATTTCCTTTTTCATACATTACGTCATCTTTATCTAGTTCACTTACATTGTTCCAGACTGCAGAAGATTCTATCATCAGTGAACGTCGTGCATCATAACACTGGAACAGGTGATCAGGAGCAGATGACTTGTGATGTAGCTACAAGCTGTGTGTTGTTGGTAATGGTTGTTTTTGTGCTCCTGACAGGATGTGTTGGACGAACTACTAGAAATACTAAACAGTTTAGCTTTACAACGTTTGCTGCATCAGAATGTTATGAAGAGAGATCAAAGGAATTACAACGCTGATGAGGATGGAGGTCACTCTGTCATGATGGTGGACTGAACACTTTCCTCTGTTAACCATGATTACCTGCAAAGAAGCTTAGAATGAAAAAGATCTCACGCTCTAACAGCAAGAGCTCTGAGAAGAGGTGTTTAGTTGTTGTGAAGAAACCTCCACAGGATGGTCAAGCAGGGCAGTGATGAAGCCACTTATCTAAAAAAAAAATCATCAGGGACTGACTGGACTGCTGAGGACATTTTCTCTGATGAATTCACTTTCCGATTGTTGAGGTCTTAAAAAGAAGGACCAATGTAACTCAATAAATTTGAACACTTCAGTAAAGACATCTGACATCCTGTCATATTAACCTCTGATAGTGTTGGTTTAAGATCAATCCTTTGAATTTGAAGGTAGCTCCTCCTGTATCCTGTGACATGCTGTAGATGTGCTGTCCAGGACTGGTGAGGATTATTTGGAACGTTTTTTTAAAAAAGGGACAAAAGTAACAAACATGCAGAGATGAATTCCTCCTCTTTGTCCTTCATCATAACCCACTTCTGAGACTCTAATGGTGGCATGGAGAACACAGACCCAGGCATATGATGGATGAGACAGAACAGGAAACAAGACTTTTCAGTTGCATCCATCACTGCTGCTTTTATGTCAAAATGAAGATAAAAGTTGACACTAAAATTCCAGGATTTCCTACAGAGAGAGGAGCTCTGACACTTTGGTCACTGACTTCCTTTCATGCATTACTCAGAAACATGCAAATATGAGTGTTTGTCAGAAACACCTTGTGATATTCCCCCTGATCACTCATAACGTCCCACTAAAGGATGCCTCATGTGCAGGGGACGTCTCAGTCTGGTACCTCTGGCTTCATAAACCCACCCTGTACGCTGTTTCTGAAGGAGACGGACGGCAAAGAGGGGTCGAGACAAGTGACGGAAAGTGAGGGCGGGGGTGTGAAGTGTGGGGTGCAGACAGACTGACAGACAGGCGGTGAGGCAGAAGAGAATGTGGGGTAAAAAAAGGACAAAAGATAGAGCAGTACAGGCAAATTCCTACACACTGCCCCCCCCAGTCGGCTGGAATGTAGAGGGAAAACATGGGGGGGTAGGAACTGGCTTATCACTGGGGGGGGGGGCTCCTTCAGGGGTTTGGCAGGTCAGTGAGGAGGTTTCTGAATCCTTTCAAAACGGGTCGTGTGTTAAATATTAAACATTCCTCCATAAATCATAAACAGGCATGTTTCCAGTTTGACCTGAGGCCTTAGCGGCTAATTCATCAAACTACACAGTGGAGTCAAGTAAGGACTCACACACATATAAAAATACTCTGTCTATTTCAGACTCAGTGTGACACACACTGTCAGCCCTCTGAGCTATGACTCATAAGATCCTAACTCCGGGTCCAGGTCAGACACGCTGCTGGACACCCAATCAGATCTCAACAAGCTGGAGCAACAAGAGCATGAAGCAAACACAACCCTCTGCAAGGGGAGCAGCACAAGGGGGTTGGAGCGCAAACCACAGGGCAAACCCACCTGCAGCTGTGCACAGAGCATGAAAGGTAGAAAAAAGAAACCAGAACACAGAGGCGGCGGTGAACACGTGTGTGACATTAGAGTAAAAATAGCCATCATGTGACTGCTCCTATAAGCAGCTCTTCAAACTTGTCATTAATAATCCTCAGTAAGCCGGCTATCGGAGTTTGTCTGCCAACCTCAGAGTCCCTCAGTGTGTGTGTGTGTGTGTGTGTGCACCTTTCTTGCCACTTTGCGGGCTTCCCAGTAGGGTTTGGACTCATCCACAGATCGACCGATTTTCTTCATCAGCTCATCCAGCTTCACCGTTGCTTCCACCAGAACGGCACGAAACCTCTGGCGGAAATCCTGCAGGCATGCAGAAAATCAGGGAATAAAACTATCAAGTTTGTTCACTGGGGCCATGTAATCTCTGATGTTGTATACATCAAAACGTAGACACTGTGTCAGATTTGAGCTGTGAGCATTTAACGGCACTAGGACGATAAGCCGTCCTCGTGAGGACTGAACTGAGCAGCATGATGCTGCCTTTTTTATTTATAGATATGTTCTGTCTCCTAACTCATGGGTCAGGTTTTATGAGCCACGCAACCTGTTTATATGCATACCCAGGTGTGTCTGTGTGAAGATGCATCCATGCATACAGGCTGTGATTTGCAGAACCAGGATTTGAAAGGTACAGAGCAGTAAATGAGAGGCGGGTAGGGGGGAAAGGAGAGGGTCCTGCAGGAAGCATACTTCCTGTGACATCACAACGCTTCCTGTCAACACCTTCCTGTATAGAGCCAGTGAGGTAAATCCTCTCTGTTACAGCTCAGCTGTTCATTTTATTCTGTTATTTCTGGTTTCACGCTAGTGTTTTTTTGTATTACGCCTTTTCTAGAGCAAAATGAGAGGATTGAGTTGGCAGAGCTACAAACAGATTTAACCTCTGCCTGAAATTCTCCTAATTCCTCAGAATCTGCTGTGCATCCCCTTTAATCTGCTACAGATTGGGCAAAGAAAACAGCCTGCATGCAGCTCAGTTTGCACATTTAGCTTCAGGATGCCTCACCATTTCCTTTTTTTGTTTAATTATGCCAATATTATTACATAAGTCTTCTCTGTGATTCTCAAAAGCATAAAAATAGTATTGTCCTTCAACTTGAAAACAAAAAGTGGATAGAAGTCAGAGTCGTCCCTCTCCCTCCGCCTGGAGCTGTGTTTATTCCAGTCCTGGATTGTGGAGTTTGATGAGTGCAGCTCTAATGAGAAGCAGAAGAAGGGGCCTACTTTTAGGATAAGGAAAACTGCGGCCAGCTCCGGAATGTTTAGGTTTTGTAGAACTATAGCGCCTAACTGAGTGTAACCCAGAGCTATAAAACGCCCTCCATTAGATCATCCTGTAGGTTTAATTCAAGACGCTGTCCCTTTAGAGGCGTTTGATTTGTGTTTTTACATTAAAGGGACGGGGGAACAGGAGGCGCTATTAACAGGGTTCTTTAACCCAAATTCAAGCACTTTCTAGGTGAGTTTTAATGATTCCACATCTTCAGTTGATAGTTATTTACACCGGAACAGTAAACATATAGTGATAATACTTATTTTACCTCCTTATCTCATAATAGTAAATGGTATTTTAAGCAGAAATGCACTGACTGAGGTTTTAAGGGCCGACACCAGTTAATAATTTTGGTTTATCTGTGACCTGATCTGATCGGAAGTTTATGGTTCTTGGATTAAAAACGTTTGCATCTCTTTGCATGGATTAGCATAGCGATGATGAGTTTATGGACTGGAAAAATAACTGGATTTCTGACTTTCATATCAGCTGATCACTGATTCGGTAAATCAGCCAATTTTTTTGGGTGCATTTCTAGTTTCAGGCACTTTCAAAACCTTGAAAATATCATACTGAGATTTAAGCATTTTAAAGATTTTCTAACAGCTGTAAGGACCCTGTATTAGTTTGACTGGGAATAAGCTCACATTGTATGAACTCTTGGGACCTTTGCAGAGTCTAACGGTAAACAAGAAAAATGACAGATGAATCCTCATTTTTAGGACCAAACTTGAGGGTTTTATCTCTAAAGCTGCAGAATTAAAGGTTCTTTTGAGTGCAATATGATCTGGACGTGTTTCCCCCAGCAGGGGAGGTGCAGCAGGATAAAGACCATGATCTTGATGATTTGTCCTACCTCCAGCTCACTCTCCCAGCGATTGATGTCGTCCATAGACTGATTCAACTTTTCCAGTTCTCCCTGTTTACAGAAAACACAGCATGATATGACAAATACAGAAAAAAGAGAGGGAGGGTGTCATGTGAAGGAATCAGACTGAACTCTGTGAACAGCAGTCATCAGCACACTGGTTCTACAATGTAATACTACATTTACTGTATATAACTGTAATATTCCATAAATGATGAGTTGTATTTATTGTCCCAGTTAAATAGAAACTTTGCTGGTTTACCTGGATTCTGGGATCCACCTCTTCCTCCTCCTGGACGCTCTCTGACTCATCCTCACAGCTATTCCCGTTTTCTTCCATGCTCAAAAATATCAGCACAATTTATTTTAATCTTACTGCAATAAATCCAAGAGTCTCCCCCGCGAACAATACAGGACCCCTGAGCCTCGGTTGGTGCTGAAAGGCGGCCGAGACCCTCCCGGTCTAACCCTCACACCGAGCGGCCCGCATGCCGCTGCTCCTGCGGGCCTTCGGAGCTCTGAAAGCGGATTAAGACCGCGACGTGACCGCGGTGTGAGCAGAGTGCAGCCGGAGCCTGACCCTACACCTACAGTAAGTATGGAACTCAAACACCGAGGAGCGGAGGAGAGGAGGAGGAGGAGACCGTCAAGATTAATCAATTACATAGATACTTCCGGTTTACGCTTTTCAGATTAAAAGTCACTAAATCTTTTTTTTTATGTGGCTCAAAGTTTTTCCTGGGAATATACAGGATTACGTTCAATCACTTTTGTATTTTGAAATCACCTTTATGATCTACATTATGTGTTTATGCCCTTATCTTATTGCGTTTCACAACAGGGTGTCCAAATAGTGGTCTGTCTGTGGGACATTTGTGGCCCTGAGGCAGATTTTGTTCAGCCCTCAAAAACATTTCAAAAGTAGTAGAATTCCAGCACAGGCTGCTGATGCACATATTTGATCTTTTTTATGTAAATGTTGAGCCAAATAATGCAGATAAATTAAAATATCCATCCATCCATCCATTTTCTGTAGCCGCTTAATCCTCCACAGAGGGTCGCGGGGCAGCTGGTGCCTATCTCCAGCGGTCAAGGGGCGAGAGGCGGGGGACACCCTGGACAGGTCGCCAGTCCATCGCAGGGCTAAATTAAAATATATATATTTTAAATGGTACAAACACAAATGAGTGTTTTAATAACCATGAAAGTGTATACTTTTTGCAGGATTAAAATATATTTTTCAACACTAGAAAACTATTTATTCAACAAACCCAGTGAATTTGATACTTTACTTTTATTAAAGCAAAGGAGACTCATCTTTACAAAGATTTACAGATTCTTTCTTACTATATGTATATATAATTTCATAAACATGTTGAAGTTTTTATGTATTGGTGAGTAGGTTAAAAAATATAATCATGATATAATAATTTAAAATAGCTCTTAATGTAAAAAAAATCCTGTTCTTGTGATCCGACAGAACTGAGAGCTTTGTGTTTTCAAAAATCTGAACACTGCTGATAGAGATACATTATAATCAAAGTCCTAACCTTCCAACAAACGTGTCATTTGTGTGTTTGCTAATGTTAATTAGCTGGGTGATGCTCCAAAAGGTGTACATCTGGATTACTTTCTGAGGGTTTCATTAAAATCAGTCCAATAGTTTGTGATATAAACACACAGTTAGCAATAAACTAATAATAATTTAAAAAAAAAACACAATGAAAGTTACAGTGACTGCCTTAAATTTGCAGAAATCATGTAAACACCCTAAAGACTTTAGACTTTTAGCTCAGATTCCTCCACCTTTGGTGCTTTTTATTTTTGGACTGTGGTTTATGTTGATCACCATTTTAAATAGGCTACATGTTAAAAACAAACAGGGACACCCCCGAGTGTTGTTGACGTTTTTTTTTAATGTGCATTCATAACATTACATTAATTTATATAGAATTAATTTCCCTTTATTTTCCAGTCTTTTTCCAATATGCTCTTATTTTGAAACAAACCTTCAGCTGATGATTTGAACCCACAGACTGTGAGTTTAGGTGGTTTCTCCTCGCCATCTGGTGGCCAGAGAGCATCAGGGTCAGATGCATTATCAGGCTGGATTCCTGTAAAGGAGTTAAAAAAAACCTTATAAGTGTTCCCAGCAAGCTAAAAGCCTCTGCAGTGTTTTAAAGGCTGCATATTTATGAACATTTGTTTTTGTTGCAGCAGACTAAATGTCTTTTTATTTGTTTTACGATGTTGAATTTGTTTTCAGGGATCAAATATTTGACAAGCTGTTCTTTTCTTGAGGTTAACATGATGAAAATTTCACATCTGAGTTTTTAATCATCTTACATAACAACATAATAACAGAGACAAAATAGACAAAATATAAAATTACATTAGATGTATATGACTGTGGCCATTTTATTAACCATAACTGGCAGGTTGACATTTAGGCTAAATATTTTTGTAAAACATGCACTAAACTGATTTTATGTAAAAACAACAACAACAACAAAAGCTACTGATATGAAACAAATTCTAAAAAATGATGGAGATGTTTAAATAAAAAGTAAAAAATTATTATCTTACATTGTTGTTGCCTCAATATCATTATCTTATATTTAACAGTTTTTATTATTTTATAACACATTTTGCCACAAATTAGTAAAAAAATGCAACAAAATGTACATTTTTAAATGCTATTGCTGTTTTCCTTTGTGTGGAAGTTTAAAAGTTAAACGCTAACCATTCTTAATACTATTCTGATTATTTTTATTTTATTTTAATAGCCTGCAGCTTTAACATTTGAACTTCCTCATCAAGAACAAAGTCAAGGAAGTAAAATATTTTTTGAGTTTGTTTTTCATTTTAGGCAATATACCACTAATGTTTAACTTTTTATTTAAATATTCCTATAAAACATTTAAATAAGCATTGAAACATGCAGTTCAGTTGGTTTATAGATAGAATATAGCTGAAATGCCCAAAATGTGAGAAATTTTAATTATTGACAACAGGATTTTAGTGTCCTCTTTGTAGCAGGTAGACTTCACAGTAACATCAGTTAGTCTGACAGGTCTAAGTTTGAACTTTTTTCTACAGAATTTGGAAATTCTTTATTTTTTTTGTTGACAAACTCTTCTTACATGTTTCTAAAATTGTTAGTACACATATAAATTTCATATTTAACTGTAATTTAGTTTTTCTTTTTTGTTGCCCTGATAAGTTGCACCCTAGTAACAATGTCTCATTGATACAACGACAATAAAGATTCTGACATTATCAGAACATTGAATGTCTAACCCTAACTCTGTCTGCTGACTATAAATCCTGAATGGGAATGTCTGACCTTTGACCTTAAGTGTTCATGTTGGAAAACCCTCCAATGGCTGAATTGAAATAATTCTGTAAAGAGGAGTGGAACAAAACTCCTCTACAGACATGAGAGACTCATGATCACACACTGGATTGTAGATGTTGCTACCAGAACAAAAGGGCAAGTGTCAATTTTTAAATTTATTAGGAATGCTTTTTTTTTTTTAGCAGCAAGGAGGAGAGAGCCTCTTGGGTAAGTTCGTAACATATTTCTGCTGCGACATTAGCAGTTATTCTGAGGTCTTTGTGGTTAGCCTCACATGCTAACGTTAACTCCCACGTCCTATGGTCTGCTTTCGCTCCGGTTCTGGTGTCACAGCAGAACAACAGGTTCGTTTCACATTGCTCATTCTAAGTTGGTGATGAGGAACAACACAAGCGTTCTGCTCTTTATAGAAAAGGTAAGTTCACATGAAGGTATTACCATTCTGAAACATTCATTGACAAACTCTGAGGAAGCAGTTCTTTTCATTTCTCCTTCATTCTCAGATCAAAAACATAAGGCCAATCAGAAGCAAGGGGTGTGCATATCATTAATAATAATGAGGAATTGTGTTGTTTCAAGCAGACCTCTATGAGAATAGAAGCATCAGCTTTATTCGTTATAAAAATGACTCATAAGGTGCTGATTTAGAGAACACTGCAATGCATTTAAAAAACAAGTCAACCACACCTTTAAGACCTGCAGTGTGAGTGTAGAGTCATGCATGTGGTTACCATGGTGACCTCAATGAGCCACTGGCAGCAGCTTTAACAGTTTTTGTTGATACTTTTATACAACTTAGCCCCTAATAAGTGACTATCTGATCACTTGTTTGCTTTAAATCTAAACCTGAAACATTTACAAAAAGTGTTAGGACGTTTATAAAAGGTGCATTTTAAAAATAAAAACTACATACATTTAAAGGCAAGTAAAAATAATATAAAAATATTTAAAAAGACAACAAAAACTGTCAATAACTCTAAATGATTAAAACATATAGTGCCCTTTAAAGAGTTAAACATGATATTTTGTTTTATTATTACAAATTAAATGTTAGAATTTGGAGCACCTTTCAAAAATGTTTTCAAACTTTTATTTATTTTTTATCTTTAAAGCTTCCAGAACAAAATGTCCACCTTTTAGCTCATGGATGTGGAACAGAGTCCAAATTAAAACAACCTGTGTGTGTTTTTAGTCTTTTAGCATGATGCAAAGACGCTTTATGACTTTTATTTAGAGCTCATTTATCATGCAGGTAACTAATATAACATACAGCCCTAACAGCTAACGGTCCTGTCTGTCTCCAGGTTAAATGAAGCTGCTGACGGTGAGAATTTGGACGCAGCGTCTCTGATATGGACGGCTGCCCGGCCTCGCTGTTCGTTCGTCATCGCGTTGTTTTTCCAGCGTCCTCCTGCGTATGCATATATGCGACCGACGGGCTGATTTCATAACGCGGGGAGGAAGCGCGGAATGGGGCTTTGAGGACGGACGAGCTCCAGCTCCCGGTCGGCTCCGAGCACAAGCAGCAGTAATCTCTTTAGCGGACCATGCAGAGGATGCTCTGGGAGGAGATGCGGTGCTGATGCTGCTGCTGCTGCTGCTGTTTGCGTCTTGAGCATCAATCGCCCTGACGGCCAGAGAGATAGCGATCGATCTCCGGAGCCACGGACACAGCACCGAGGATCACAGAGGATGGAGTTCAAGCATCTGGTGGAGGCGGCGGAGAAGTGGTGCTCCGGGAACCCGTTCGACCTCATATTCGCGGAGGAGAACGACGAGAGGCGACTGGACTTTTACGCAGAGCCCGGTGTCTCCTTCTACGTCCTGTGTCCCGGCGGCACCGACAGCTTTGTGAGTGGGCTTCAGCTGCAGGCCTTTTGCTTCTATGTGTGTGTGTGTGCGTGTGCGTGTAGGTGTGTCGAGGTTGGGATGGAGGTGGGGTTGTCCCGGTTGGTTCCGGTTTTATCGTAGATGGATGTGGGATGAGATGGGAGGTGGGGGGGGGGGGGGGGGGGGGGGGGGGGGGGGGGGGGGGGGGGGGGGCAGGAGGCAAAAATATGATGTCATTTCAGTTTGGGTTCACACCCACTTCTCCCAATTAGGAGATTAGGTCTTTATTTGTGTTTTTTCACCAGTACCTGCAGTGGAAACACCACCAACCTGCAGGTTTTGAGGCCTTAAACAATAAAGTAAAAAAACCCATACATAAACTATGATGAATGTACACCAAAAAGTGGCATTAAATTCATAATTTAACAAGAATTTGAGGACATAACTTGTTCTTCTCACATTAAAATGCAAAAACAAACTGTTTTCTGCGAGTTTATCAGCAAACTTTCAGCTTTGTAACAAAAATATTCAATAAAATATCACTTTATCATTTTAATGTGTTTTTGTAAAAACAGTTGATGGATGACTTTATGGCTCTGATTTGAGTTTTGGTTTCTATAAACACACATTTATGCATAAATAGTCTGATTGTGTCTGACAGAATTGTAATTGATCCATTCGGACTGTGAACATACATTTTAACAAGAAAATGCAGATTTTTGTTGTATATTATTGTTACATTTATTTATATGAATATATATGAATTAACCAACATCACATTCAGATTTCAAAACACAACTCTCATGATGCTAAGACGCATGAATCACTGTTTTCTAAGAGCTCACATTATCCTGTAGCCATGTGATGCAGCACAAGTCCCAGAGGCCAGACCAACCCTCTTCCCTCCCCCCTCCTCCCTCCTCCCTCCCTCCTCCCGCCCATGGGCCAGCAGGGCAGGAGCAGATGGAGATGACCCAGGAGTCTGGGCGTCTGTTCAGTCAATAACATATTATGTCACGCAGTCCGAGCCTCTGTTGTGTTTGAACGCCTCGTCTGGCTCCACAGGGCAGCACTAAAGCAGGACGTTTCCACAGCTGCTCAGGAACCAAAGCAGGAAAAAACTTTCATCTGCATCCTATTAAGATATTGTAAAAAAAGGAAAACATTATGAGTTTAATCATAAAAACACATTAGGGAATGCTCTGAGTGCTGCGTGACTTTATTTTCTTGGACAAAACAAACGGTGATGTGGAAAAGTATTTGCTCCCTGACAGATTTCTTCTGTTTTTGCTTTTTCTCACACTTAAAGGTTTCAGATCAGTTCATTCAATAATTGTGAATTATTATTGTGATTGTTCACATTATTTATAAAGCTGTGTTCAGTTCCACCAGTCACACCCAGACCTGATCACCACCAGACCTGAAGGAGGCTAAAAGATCTCAAAAAGCAACACTGCATGTTCTAAAAAAAATCAGGAACCCAGAACTAATTTCTCCACAACAACTTGAGAGACTCATTATCACAAACATAGTCAGTTACAGCCAGTTATTGTTTAGGGAGCAATAACATTTTCACACAGGACCAGCTGGTTTGATTTCTTCCATTAAACAACAAGCAAACATTTTAAAAACCACGTTTTCTATCTATTCAGGTTGTTTTTGTCTGACACTGACATTTGTTTACTGATCTGAAACATTCAGGTATGATGAGTCAGCAAAAATGGAAGAAATATGTAGGAAGGAAAATACTTTTATCACAGCACTAAGAAATACACTAAACCTTTGCATGTCTTACAAAAGAAAAGCAGTAAAGATCTTACATAAAAGAACGTAGAGAGATCTTATTAACAGTTTATTAAGTCAAACATGCTGACATGTAAAGATTTGCTCTATTTTAAACTCTTGTCTAAAGCTAAACAGAAGTTAAACCGTTTAACTCATTAGGTTTTGTTGACATGATGTCCAGATTTGAAGTCACTGGATACTGCTGTGGATACACTGGCTGTCAGATTGGATCATTTTCAAAGTACAGATAAAAATTTAAAAAATCAAGATGTTGACAGCCAATTTACAAAGTCGGTGCTGTTTCCAGACCATTAACCAGTGTCAGATTGACTATCTGTCTTTGTTGTTTAGTCTACATCAGTGGAGACTTCTATTCTGCAGGTTTCAGTTGTGGGCTGCATGGTGGCGCAGCTGGTTAGCACTGTTACCTCGCAGCAAGGAGGTCGTGGGTTCGCGTCCCGGCTCTGCGGCCTCTCTGCGTGGAGTTTGCATGTTCTCCCCATGCATGCGTGGGTTTCCTCCGGGTACTCCGGTTTCCTCCCACAGTCCAAAGACATGACTGTCAGGCTAATTGGGCTGGTAAATTGTCCTTAGGTGTGAGTGGGTGTGTGGTTGTTTGTCTCGTTCGTCTCTGTGTGGCCCTGCGATGGACTGGCGACCCGTCCAGGGTGTCCCCCGCCTCTCGCCCCTTGACCGCTGGAGATAGGCACCAGCTGCCCCGCGACCCTCTGTGGAGGAATAAGCGGCTACAGAAGATGGATGGAGGTTTCAGTTGTTTTCCTGCTCCTGATTCAGTGGATGAAACCTCTGTCCAACATGTCTTCTACAGCAGCCTGTTATATAGTCAACATGCAGGACGGTGGACCTGAGGACTAGACACCTCTGGTTTCAGGAACTTTCAAACAGAAGTCTGGTATCAGTACATTGAAGACAAAACTTGCAAAAACTTGTGAACAATTTCCACATAAACTCTTCTTATGTCACAAACTTCATGCTTCTTATACACTTTGCACATCAAAATGTGGACCTTTTTGTCTTCTTTCACCCACTAAATCTCTCACTGTTGTAGGACTTATAGTTTCCTCTAAAAAACCCCAAGAGTGGACTCCTCCTCACTCCGCCTCTCTACTCCCATATTAGAGCTCAGAAATTTATCTTCCAAACTGGAGATGAAGTGTGTTTTTAACTTGCCATATTTCCTACATAAAACACATTGTGCATCACCGGAACCCTCTAATAGCATTTCCTAATATATACGGCACCAATATGGCCTTTAGACTCCAATTAAACCAGACCAGAAGTGACACTATCACACAATAATGTTTATCTAACAGTTCATTAAAAAGCTCCAGGCAAACACTCAAGGATGTTGCATTAATTCAACACAAATAAAAATGTTATGTTGCATCTGATGACAGTTTATGCTCATCTAGAGCTCCTTTCATTGACACCAAGATTTTTTTTTTACTTCTAACTGAGCAGTGATGTTAAAACATTTCTCTGAATTTGCAAGTAATCTGACCTGATTGAGTTAAAATGAGAGAATGATGACTGTGTTCAGCACTGACACAAGCAACGGTGAACGTTTCCTTATAAGAGTCATTAAATATCCAATAAACAACCAAAACAACTAAGAATTATGAAGTTAATTCCTTAGCAGAGTGAGATGCTCTGCTTCCTACAAAAATCTAACTAAATCATTAATGCAGATTTTTGATTTGCTGCTTTTTTACTCCAAAAGTGTAACTTTAACTACAAAATGTTTTATTCCGATTTTTTCATCACTTTTTAAAGCCGTTGACTAGGAAGTCACCCATTTGATAGACCACAGTTCAGTCCTCATGTCTTATTAAAGCTCTGGATTTAAAAACCTCCTAAACAAAAATAATGTTATAAAGATAATCAGGAATCTTGCGCTAAAAACACTCTGGAGCTAGCATAACAGCTAGCCACATTGGGTTAGCCTAACCCTCATGAGATACGTGACTTTGTGAGACTTCAGGGCACCGGACCAGAGAATCAGAAGTTGCAAACGCGGTATTCTGGACACAAGCAGCAGATGGTTCTGAGTGAGTTTTCATGAACCCTGTAAAGGGTCACATTAGCACAGACTGGCTCAAGGAAAAGATTTTAAAATATAAAAAATGTTACATAGTGTGCCTTTAACTACTACATTAAGAAATAATCAATGAAATCTTTTCATTTTTCTCTTTTTTATTCGTTTTAACAGTGAGGGTTAAAATTAGGGATGCACCAATACCAGATTTTTTTCAAACCTAGTTCTAGTACTTTAAGTACTCATATGTATGACTTTAAGTATTCATATGTAAGTACTGTACTTACATATGAATACTTGCTGATACTGAGTTCCAGCCAATGTAATTACTAATAAGTGTCATTAGTAATCTGTCAGCCTTTGTTTTGTCACCTTGGTTGACCTGGAAACACCTCAGGACCTCCTTCACCGTCACGCTGCTGTTCAGACGTTTGCTCACCATTGTAGCTGCTGCTGCTTCTTTTCATCTGCTTTGCATTTATTTTATGGTGCATTACCACTGGTTACTGGGTTAGAGCATTTGTGTTCAAACTAATACTGTCAGGAAGTGACACTCCCATCACACTGGTATCAGGTCCTCTAGTATTGGAGCACTTTTATGAGTACAAGTACACGCACATGGTATCAGATCAATACCTGATGCTGGTCTCAGCAGCGGTGCATTCCTAGTTAAAATGTTATGTAAATTATAATTATATAAAAATAGAATTATGAACTTTAAGGTAATATTAATTAAGATAATAATGTCTACCTATTTAAACAGAGCATAGTTTAAAGACTTTTTTTTGTTTAGTATTTTTTGTGAAGTCCAGTTCAAGTTTCACTAAGATACTGAAATGTGCTCTACCAAACAGTTAACCTGACTATTAATATATTAATATATTTGCATCCCTTTGCTTTTGGTGGATGAATTTGTCACTTTTTATCCCACTAAAGGAGGAGGTTAGACATCAATAAATCACATCTTGATCTGAGTTTTCAGACTGTGGCAAACCTTTATTGTTCTCCAGTACTGTCTGTGGTTGATTAGAAACATGCCATTAATCTCTCTCTCTCTCTCTCTCTCTCTCTCTCTCTCTCTCTCTCTCTCTCTCTCTCTCTGTGTGTGTGTGTGTGTGTGTGTGTGTGTGCAGCATGTGTGGAGCGAGAGCGAGGACTGCCTCCCCTTTCTGCAGCTGGCCCAGGACTACATTTCCTCCTGTGGGAAGAAGACTCTGCTGGAGGTTCTGGAGAAGGTCTTCACGTCCTTCAGGCCTGTAAGGAAACAAAAAGCATGAAGCTCTGAGAGCAACACGCTGCTCCAGACTTTAATCACTGTGTGTGAAAGTGCTCTGTCTCTGACAAAATCCTGAACTAAACTCAGAAAAGTGCTTCAGTGTGTCTCAGATTTCTTTGCGGAGACATAAAACTTAAAGTCACGACTGAACGTCTCATGATCTGTGAGGACAGGTCTAATTCACAGAGAGCATTTCATCTTCAAAGGGGTTTGGATGGAAGTGCAGGTGTGTTGACAAGGGCTGCATTCCATTTTATCAGCAATTTTACGGAACAAGCAACCTGTGCTGCTTCAGAAATGGAATGCAGCCCTCATTAACACACCTGTGCCTTCTAATGTGTTAACATGGAGGGTCGTTATATTTTATAAACCTTTTGTGAAAAGGTTGACAATTTTCCACCAAGTTTTTTAGAATAAAATTAATTTGTGGAAAAAACAAACAAACACTAATTCATAAAATTACTAGTAGTACTTCTGGTTCTATTTCATTAATATACAAAATATTTCCTTTCATTTGTAATTCTAATTTCTGTTCAAATGTAAACACGTTTGCTGAAAAGGACAATCAATCATTTACATATTTATTAGCTTATTTGAGCTATAATCTGCTATAATAAAAAACAGAATTTTAAAAAATGGAGCATGCTGGTAAACACACATGAATGTTTTATAATATAGTAGTTATTTGATCAAAATGTGGATTTGGACCCTAAAACTGCCATTTGAGGTATTAAAAATGTAAATATCATAAAACAACAGCAAAAAGTGTTTGAATATTATTATCACGCTAAAAACGTGACACACTCTAGAATACAGCAAAAACTCTTGTTTATACATGAATCTTAGCTGGCATTAAATGTGAGCAACTAGAAGATATTTGATTAAAAACACGTTTTATTGTCTATTTGGCACATATGATCATATTTACCTTAAGAAGTGTTTTTTTACTCCCAAGACTAAATCAGGTTAGCTTTTAACTCCTTAAAGGTCCCAGTGTAAAGACTAACCGGTGACTCTCAGTTAGTTGTAGCTTCACCTGATGATGTCATTTTAACTCTGCAATTATAACAATCTTGTTTACTTTGGAATTTAAAAAGATTTTGGAGTTTTAACGACTGTACCACTTTTTTTCAGCTGCTTTTTTCTCTCACATGTCAGAATTTCATCCATTTAATATACTGAGTGGTAAAGCATTTCAAGTATTATTTACTGCTTTGTTTTTATCAAGGATCACCATCTGCCGACATCCCTCTTTTGCAATATCCTGTTTTAACCTAATTACAACCCCTAAATTGCCACCATCTCAACATTTTATACACTAAAGGTTATAAAGTCTGGAAAATAAAATAAAGTACCGGTATATTAATTAATGAAGAGAAATAGACAGGAAAATAAAAGAAATATCTTAGGCTTTTTGAAGAGCTGTGTAATATTTAGTTCCATACAATCACAAAAACGATGTAACTGACATAAAACAATACTATTAAAAATAATGTCACATTCCACTTTGTTACATGCTTTTATTTTGTAATGCTTTTTGAATGACTGTCTTTCCTGAGACTAAACTTACAAATCTTATGTTTTAAAAAGTCTGTGTAAAGTAAAGATGGCAGAATGAGGCCAACACACACTGCAGGTGTTTGACAAGCATTAAGGACGAAGGAAACCGTCCTCATTTCTGTCAGTTAGGACCCCTATGTGCTCCGTGGGGTAACGTCCAGTCATAATCATCCATACAGTTCTATTTCCAAGCATCATCCTCTTAAAAAGACATCTGTCTGCTTTTATTTCCTGCTTGGGACCTCTGAGCTCCCGTAGCAGCTCTTCTCTGCTTTTACTATCTGCTCATGTTTTCTTCATGTTGATTACAGATTGAATTTTTAAAAAAGTTTTAATTACCTGGTGTCTTTATTTGTTTTCAGCTAATGTCTGAAAGTTCAATTAGCTTTTTTTTTTTTTTTTTTTTTTTACTAGATAACATGTCTGATGTTAAGCATTTTTTACTGGTTCTAGTATGGTCAAAGTACTTTTGGTTTAATAATTTAAACTCTCATTTGTTCATCAGCTCACTTCTGCCTCCTGCTGGCGTATATTGGTGTTTGCAGTTTCCTTAAAATGTGAATTCTGGATATTTTAAACAAGAAGCTTTGCTATAAAAACATTGTGATATCGAGACAAAGTATTTTGTTGAACAAAGTATATATTTATGAAAGTATTCATTCAACATACACAAAGATGGAAACTTTGCTAAAGTGCACACAGATCATAATACACAATCTGGTGCGCCCAAAGTGTGCTCAGGGTATATCCCTTAACGCTCTTATTTAGAGGAGAAAAACTTCAGAGAAAAATCAATGAGGAATCATTATAAATAATTAGGATTTCAGTTCTTATCTAAAGTAATTGTAATGAGGATTTTTATTCCCATAATTGAGCAGTTTGGATTTTTGTGTCTCAAAGTCAATGTCAAATCTACAAGTTTATGTTTTTTCTGTATCACAGTTTCAACATTTTTCTAATTTCCTTCCTCCCTCTTTTAGCTGCTGGGTCTCCCAGACATAGACGACGACAGCTTTGAGCACTACCACGCTGACATGGAGGGGGAACCTGGGCCAGACCACCAACAGATGGGGGTCAGCCAGCAGTGATGACCCCCAACAGGAAGCTCCATCCTGGGCTGAGCTGCTCTGAAGCCTTGGGCCTCGACACATTAGTCCTCATTACAACACATGCACACACACACACACACACACACACACACACACACACACACACACACACACACACACACACACACACACACACACACACACACACACACACACACACATGATCAGTCAAGTTACGAAAATTCACCACCTTGTTCTTGAATGTCTCAGTGGCTTTGCTTCCTAAAGAGTGCACTTTGTTGACATCCTACAACAACAACACACACACACACACACACACACACACACACACACACACACTTTGGGGCTACATGAGCAGTAGCCATGTACAAGGCAAGCATCATAATCATTCACCATCTGGCTAGTTAAAGTTCAGCACAGCAATATTACATCAGCTTTGTTATGCAGAAATACATTCAGATGTTACGGCAATACACACTTCCCCCCTCGCGGAGATGAATGTGGCAGATAGCTGCTTCTCTGACACAAAAGATGCACAAAAACGAGACGAAACGGTGAAATCTGACAGTTTGAGGCTAAAACAGGAAGTTGAGAAAGAGGGATCTTTTAACAGGTGTCGTTCTCCACTTCAAGGAGGAAACAAGAAAGGCAAAGACGTGCAGCTATTTGTGACAGACTTATGAGCATAACTCTTAATTTAAACACATTGAAACAAACATCCTGCAGCCGTGAATAAAAAGCCCTCTGTTGCAAACAGTCCTTTTGTGGAAAACAGTAGCATGGATATTTCTGAGGTGTGTTTCTAAGTGTTTGCTAGGCACTGCATCTCAAATAGTTCAGAGTCGCTTCATGAAGACCTTTTAGCCACTTTTGGTATCTTTCGACCATCACGTCAAGCCCAGCTCCCCAGTTTAACTTCCTGTAGTCTTCCTGGCTGTTCCTGGTTGTCTCTCAGCACAATCTGAGGAGAAACTCTCGTAAAGCTTTCCAAACTTGAGTTGTTTTGATTCTGTTGTCTCACATGGGGGTTCCTCCTAATCACGAGGAGCCCACCCACACCCCTGGGCGATGTCACGGGGAGGAGGAAGGGGTTGTTGATAGCTTCCCTCTGCCTGCGTGACCTGCTGTTCTATTAATGTCAACGTGTCCCTGTCAGTCACCACCAGGCCCAGGACTGACAGGCCTTCAGCTTGTAAATGTTTGTCTCTCTTGTTTGACTCTTTCTCATGCAGTGTATCTTCTGTTTGTCCTCTGATGTGTGACTTTGGTCAATAAACCGTGTGAACAGAGTCTCTGTCTGCCTGTCTGAGCCTCATACAGCACAATAAGAGGGATTTACATATCTGTCTGTCTCACTGAGGGGACTGGTTACTAAGGTTGACGTCACGTGCCACCTGACGCGCCCTTTCCGAGCTGCGTCAAGGAGAGAACATGAGGTAGTTACACACCGGATGCAAAGATTAGGCCTTCAAAGTAAAAGCCTAAATTTGCCAGATAGCCTAGATGGGTTTTTTTTTTAACCCAGGATCAACTTTGCCACTATCCAATCATGTCGCAGTGATGTCACAGCTCCACAACTCCTGCATAAGTGTGAGAAATGATAATGATCCAGGATGAAAACAATAACATGATGGCTCTCATGAAGTGTTCAGATTTGATTCTTTCTCCCAATCTGAAAGGAATCAGTGTCATCAGTTTATAGGTAGTAGTATTAGTATTAGTAGTAGTAGTATTTATTTATTCAGTCATGAAAGTAATTTGTGTAGACAGAAGCATCCTGCATACATATGCATTCATACACATACTGTACATATATACCTAAACATGCGTATCCATCTACATATGTAGGTTGCATACCCATGCACATACATACATGAACACTTTTATGACTGAACAGGTTTAGGCAGAAGCAAAAGCTTATTATTACTATTATTGCCTAACCCACTTACAAATCAAATACTATATATCTCCTCAATAAATAAATGATAAACACATAAGTCACACTAGTACCTTTCAAAGATATTTTTACAGACAAGTATTTTGAAAACTAAAAGTGAAGTTGTTGTTTTAAATTCTAATTTAGCCTCATTCCAAAATCTTACTCCCATAATAGAAATACATCTCCTTTAATATCTTTCTTAGCGTTTTGGACCATAAACTTACAGACACCTCTCAAATCATAATTACTCTCCCGCATCAAGAAAAACTTGCGTACATTGTCAGGAAGTGACACTAATTTAGCTCTAAACATGAATTGCATCGTTTTATAGCTGTCTAACTTCAAAACATGAGAATTTAAAAACAATGGATCAGCATGAGCGTAGTAAGTTATTTATAACTCGAATTGCCTTTTTTTTGTAAAGTTTTTATTAATTTTAGGTTTGTTTTGTAGGTTGAGCCCCATATTTCTATACAATACGACATGTAAGGTTGAATGAGTGAGCAATAAATTAAACGTAAAGCCTTGGAGTTTTTAAAAAATCACACTAAGTCATCATTATATTTTATTTTCCATGACATTTTACTTCATCTTTTATTTCCAGCAATTCAAAATAAGGATATTTCAGTGTTTTTTAATGTAAATGCATTTATATTTTAATCATAATCAAATATACAAAGGAAAATGTTATTTAAAGAAAGAGAATGATGTAAAGACAGAAAGATGGGTGGGATGAAAAGAAAATATTTTAAATAACAAAGAATTTCAGATTTATAGTATTTTATTTTGGCAGTCCAAAACTAAAGCTAACACAGCCAGAGCTGTTTTTAATATCAGTAATCTGTAACTTTATCTACCCTGGGCCTGTGTCCATAAAGCCCTCTGGATAATCCAGCCTTGAGTAATGCAGCCTCTTACTGAAATATATTTATTGGAAATTATTCAGAAATGTATGAAAATGTAACTCATGGTATTCAGAGGGGGTAGAACACCCCTCCTCCACCTGTTGCCGTGACGACAGTCAGTTGTACAGGCGTACAGTCATGGCCTCCTAAAAACACTTTTTATTCAAAGGTCCAACTGTGATTTGTAGCTGAGGTCAAAGGTCCTGAACAATCAGAAAATCCCTTTTATTACATTTCTTTACAACTTCTAATAAAATCCATTAAAGGAGCCGTTTCTCAACATGTTTGATCATGAATTGGAGCAGCTTTAACATTCAACAGTAAAAAGTCTTTTATTCTGAAATCTGATGAACTGATTGGCTCTTCATGCTTCAATAAATAAATGATCTAAATGCATCAAACTGAATGTGAAGCTGAAGGCAGACTTCTGCTATTGTATTTCATTTCTTTTTAATCATTAGTGTCTTTTTGATCCTGTTTTATTTTGTTGCTCATTTATTGTAATTTTTGACTTTGTACAATAAATACAGTAAATAAACAAAGTTTCTGTACTTTAACCCTCAGAGCTTCTGTAAATCTGACTTCTATCATTCTGCCTTTCTCTCCTGTTGCTCTAGAATTTCAGTTTCATACTGTATGTTCATTACTGTGAGGAACATAAAGAGGCTTTATTTGTTGGGGATAAAAAGCAATAAAGTTAATCAAGTTTAAGTTTCAAAATGTTCACACCTCTGATTGTCTCTGGATTCTCACTGAACCTCCTGCAGAAAATAACTTGTTACACCTCTAGATCTTTATGATTTAGCATGTGCATTTTAGCAGCACTAAACCACATTTCTATCATCAGAGAGGCCAACATGATGTGAAACAACCCCTCCTTCAAGGCTGCTTCTTTGATAATAACAGAGAGGAAGCAGCAGAGCAGATTGCATCCCTCCACCTGTCACGACTCACTCTGAAGGTTCTCACATTCAGCAGTAAGAGCCAACATCAAACCCACAAGCCAATGAAGTATCTCTACTAAGGATAAATAATCCCTGGACCTTATGGCCATATGACCTTAAGCTGCTCATGTGAGTCCCTGGTGGGCGGTGGACCCATAATGGATAATCCAGCCTGGACAACAGGATGTGATAAAGGACAGAGAATATTAAATAAAATCCTTCTATTAGTTTGTTTTGTTCTGTTTAACTCTATAAATTTGTAAAAACCTCCAACTTCTTCTCCCTCCTCTATAATAAAAGCTTTTACTTTGAAAGGGGAAGTCATCTGAGCACCATGGCGAGTTTGACTGATCTGCCCCGCCGGCGGAGGAGGAGGAGGAGGAGGAGGAGGAGGGCAATCCCTGCTTTTATTTTTCTTTCCTGTCGGCCGCAGTTAAGCACAAAAACAAACTGTGTGCCGAGGAGCTCTTGAGCCAAACTCCTGGTTTCTGAGCTGCTTTGGAGCGGAGGAGCTGATGAGGTTTACTCCACTTTGCTTTTTTGATTGTTGTGAAAAAAGAGGAAGAGCTGCGGTGAGAAAAAACAGAAACAAAACAAAACAAAAAACGAGAAGAACTGAAAACCAAGTCAGGCGTCTGACTGCGGGTGCGCACTTCACTTGACGCACAGAAAGAGCGCACCGTGAAACTCTGAGATGTTGGATCACCTCGACGGCCTGAGCTCGCTTGTCGGTCTGGTGTCTTCAGGGCTCGCTGTGATCATGAGTCGTGGCTGAAAATCAAACAGACAAACAAACTTTGAAGCGCACAGAAAGCCTCGGGATCCGGTATGGGCTCCAAACAGAGCAGCCCGGTGTTGGACGGCAGAACTCGGGCTTATTCCAGCTCAGACCTCCCCGTTTCTGGGAGCTCCGATGCAGCCGAGAGGATTGCAGGGTTTAGGTACACAAATGGACCCGACGGGCCTCGGATCCGGTACACAGGAGGGCCGGCCAACCCTGGGATGAGTATCCCGGCCGGTGGAAGGTCGGGGTCACACAGCCAGGGCCTCGATGGGGACGCAGATGAGGACCCGTTGGGCCCAGAGGCGCACAGGTTACTTATAGGGTCCCTACCAGCTCACCTGTCCCCCCGCCTGCTGGGAGGTAAGATCCTGCATCTCCAAACCAGTAAAAGACCAGTAACAGGGTCCCACTGCAGCACAGCTCTGATGGTCTCCATATCTGAGTGACGTAACACCATTTAAAGTTATGTTTTAATCTTTTGCTGTACAGTTTGTTCTGTTCTTCTTCTCAGCACCGACTGTTTCAGGTTATCTAGTCTTTAGTCCAGACTTCCCCAGATGTTGAGACACTCCTGATCAGATGTTGAGTATTTTTCCATTTGACATGCGATACCTAGCATATGTTTAATAGCTGTGTGATGACTGAGCCCTTTGTTTAGCCTCCTGCGTTTATTCTAGCCACAGGTGGCTCTGCTGTGTGCAGCAGGGCTCTGCCCTTTGTCTTCCTTCTTCTGTTTCTCCTCCTTTTTTTGCGAAACCGGCCTGTTTTTCTTTCTTTCTTTCTTTTTTTGTTGTTGTTGTTGCTCTGACTGAGAGCGAATAGTGTCCTATGTAGGTCAACAGATAAGAGCTTCCTGCTGGTTACACATTGTCTGACAGCGACACACACACACAATTAAAAACAACACACACCAACTTCCTGAATCTGTTTCTAAATGTATGGGTTGCCTCCAGAGCAGACCACAGCGTAACAGGAAGGATACGACCTTCTCACGGTGCTAAAACTGAAATAGAAATCACCACAGTTTTAGAAAGGAGATCAATGATCCCTCCCTCCTCTTGTTTCTAATTACTGATAAAGGTAATGAGGAAGTCTAATCGCTGATAACCTCATCAACAACCTTTGGTCCTGATTCGACTCTGTGGGCCTCCAATGAGCTCAGACCAACACATCAGGCGCTGTGAGAGCCGCCGTCCACCCACCATGCACCTCTTTGTTCTGTTTCAGGTTGAGACCTTACAGGAAGTCCGTTTATCTCAGATCAAGTAGCTCTATAACTGAATTGTCTTTGTGCAGCACAGAAAACGCAGCAGTCTTTGTGTGTCCATAAATCTTTGTTTGACCATGCAGTGACTTTGCGTAGAGCGAGGACCTGTTGAGATGATGTCAGCAGATGTTACAGGCCATCGGAGATAAGAGAGACGCAGGTGTTGCGTCACCTTTGTGATACAGCTAACCGTCTGCACTTGTGTACATAACAATAAAAGGTTATGAAAGAGGCACACACCAGAGGCCTCATGGTTTTGTTTCTGCTTTTTTCCCAGGGTTCCACTGTCCTGTTTGCTCCAAGTTCATGGCAGCAGATGAAATAGAGAAGCACCTGCTCGTGTGTTTCAGCAAATCACGCCTCACCTATAACAGTAAGAGGGAGGGAGGGAGGAGGTGGGCGGGCACTAAAAGACTTTGATTGTGTTATTGCCCACTGCTGGAGGTGAAGGGAGGCGGGAGTCAATGGTTTTGTCTGTGTTTGTGTTTAAAAATGACCTCCTGACCAACTGGATGGATTTTAATCAAACTTTCGGGAAGTCTTCACTGGGTGTACGTCTACAACTCATTAACTTTTAGCATAAACCCTCTTCAAGATGGCCACCACAGCTAGCTGACCTTGGCCAACACAATGGCAGGTTTTTAATGTTCACTATTCACTCACTGCATCATGTTCACTTTATAGAACCCTGTATACGGGACAGGGAACAGCCCTGTGTTTTGCCTGATTGACGTGTTAGTTGTGTTTTTCATTCGGTTTTGCATCAATAAATACAGACAGGACTCACCTGAGTCTGAGCTGAGCTCTTTTAAATGGTTTTGATGGGAATTATATTTTGCCTCGCCTCTCTTTCTTCCGCTGCTCTGGATCTGGGTTGCAGGAGCAGCATCCTTAGGGAAGCCCAGACTGTCCTCTCCCCACCCACCTTCACCAGCTCTCCAGTGGGACCTCAAGGCGTTCACAGGCCAGCCTGGAGATATCACTCCTCCAGCGTGTCCTGGGTCGGCGCTGGTTGACAGGACATGTCTGAAACGCCTGACTATGGGAGGTGTCCAGGTGGCATTCTGACCACCTCAGCTGGGTCCTTTCAATGTGGAGGAGCACTGGCTGTACTCCCGTATGTCAGAGCTCCTCACCCTATCTCTACTGTGGCTGTTGGTTGTGTGTGTGTGCGTGTGTGTGCGTGTGTGTGCGTGTGTGTGTGTGTGTGTGTGTGTGTGAGGGTCTACAAGTCTGAAAAAGTGGTTTAAATTCACCATTTTTTCACCTCTCTGGCTGTGCTGCCAGTTTCCCCGTCTCCAGAATGTGCTTAGGCCAGGGTCAGAGTTTCCTTAAAGTTATACAATTTTTCCCGTCACGTTTTTTTCTATAAATCACAGTTTGTGTAGAAAGCGACTTACGCAACTGTCCGACCCCGTTTTGTGCATAAGCTGGCTTTATAATGAGGTGTGAAGAGCCTCGGTACGTGTTCCTCATTGGCATGTTAGTCTTTTTATTTGTGCTTTTATAAATTAGAATCACAAATTCCAAGATGAACCTTCTTTATTTTAGTTTGAAAGAGACACAGATCAAGATGTGAATCAGGACTCTGATTGAACCATAACAAAGGAAGGTGAAGGAGCTTAATTGAATAGAAAATCTCTATCAGTCTTCCCCCCCCCCCCCCCCCCCCCCCGACTGTTGCAGACTGTTACTCGTTTTTACGCGTTCACACAGGTCCACTATGACATCATTAGCTGAAGGAAACGTCTGTTTGTCCCTCATTAAGCTAAAGATGTCCTTCCTTTCTAAACGTGTTCTCATGTTAGCAGCCTGCTTTGTTGTTGGCATATTTGCTGATATAGAATACTACATATGTTATACCACTAGGGGGCACATGAGCTTTCTATTAAAGGATAGTGTTTGACTCATATTACAGCAGATTAAAGAACAGCTGCAATTTAAGCCTCTTAAATGAAGGATGATCATTAGTTCTGACACCCTCTGCCTTCAGGATACAGCAGGGTGTCCAAAGTGTGGTTCGTGGGCCATTTGCAGCCCTTGAAGTGACCTGTGCGGCCCTCAGCAGGCTTTAGATACACTAATGTGACACCTAACAAAATACATTCAAATGTTTGTCATTGTGCTGTCTTTATTTTGACACCTGGGGAATCCTCTGGTGTTCATGGGTCAATTTAACCACTGAAGACAAAATATTTGTCTTATGAATCATGTTTTTAATTTTACTGTAAATTTATAATAAATAGGACCACGAACCTGGACAGACTTGTGAGCTCCATTTATAAAACTTGACTAAAAACATCAAACATTACTGAAGGAAGAGAGACCCAGACCCCACAGACAAATGCTTTGGTCTTTTAATGAAACTATAGTGTGTTTATTGTGTTGTAAAGAAAATGACAAATTTATTATTTTTAAAAAAGTACTTTCAGCTTAGTGATTTTGATCCCCTTACAAAGTTTGGACACATCTAAGATTTAATATCTAAGGATTTGACCTTTAGACTCTGTGGGGTGGCATCATAAACACACTAACTCCTTTAAAAATACACACTTTTGTCAAACACAAGAAGCCTGGCATGGCCTTGTAGGTCCGTTACACTCGCCTGCAAACTTAAAGACATCGTCTGAAAGTCCATGTTCCTCTTCTGTTTTTGCACAGAGGAGCATAATTTGAGTAGGTTGATATTTACAGAAAGAGGAACTTCATGCATGTACACAACAGTTCTGTGACCACAAGCAGTCCTTGAAAGCAGCTGTTAGGAGTCTGCTGCAGAAAAGAAGATGTTTTTATGAGCTTGGTGAAACATAACTGTACATGCACTAATGAACACATTGTTGATGAAAGTTAACAGCAGTTGTGCACAAAACTAACAAATAAAATCTATTTTTATGATGAAACTGTCATGTGGTCCTGGACATTTGACTCCTTTGTTGGTCTACACATTAAGAACGGCTAAAAATGTTAAATGTTTTTAAATAAATAACAAATTGCGTAACTTTTAATCAGCAGCTTACTTTTCTACCGTATTTCTTGTTAGCTTGTTTATTCTGTAACATTGTTTTACTTCGTATGTCATCATTTGATTTGAGTGAATGTTTCTTAACCTGCTAATTGAAGCTGTCAGAGGAAAACGGAGTAAAGTGCACATTATGCATTTTGCAAAACCACAAAAATGCACCTGAGGACATAAGGAGTGCAACAGGAAAATATCAAACCCTAGTTTAAGTATGTGATGCAGCTGCACAGTGAAGTGCACCAGTGTGCACGTTGTGAAGCTTGAGCACCGGTAAAGTGCACAGCACAGACTCATGGATATCTGTGGAAACTGTCTACACTCATTTTGTGCAGCAGGTTGAATCCTGCAGCGTGTTTTTCAGTGAGAGTAGGTTCCTCATCATTTTTATGTGCTGATGCGTTTACGTGTTCATGCACGCACCCACAGGAGTGTGCATGTTCTGATAGATGTGCAAAAGTGGCTCATCTGCTGGACAGGGTCAATTATCTTATCACTGGCAGGCAGATGTGTGAAACCTATGGCTTTGTTCTTCATCCTGTTCTATTTATAGACTAATGATTCAGAGGAACATTACTTTGGGTCTGTTTTAATGGTGTTTTTGTCGATGCTCCATTTCATTAAAATAAAACATTTACCATCATGTTTTTTTTTTAAAGGTTTGATTATAAAAATAACTAATCATTTGTTGAATGGACACATATTGCCTGCTGTCTGTTATAGAACAGAACTTCTAATTCTAGTTATTTTTCTTTATTTTTTTCCAACTGAAAACCTAATATTTGATGAGTAAGGGTTTATAGATCCTGTCTTCTACTAATTTTAGCTCAATATCTGTAAAATGTATAACCATTTTTGTTTGCTATCATCAGCAAGCTGCAGTGGCTGGTTGACTCCAGAAGCTGTTGATGTTCATAAAGTCTTCCTGAGAGTTTAATTAAAATCCAGTGGTTTGTAGAATATTTTGCTAACAGTCAAACACTCTCTCTCTCACACAGACAATAATGTTCCCAACATCAGGATATAAAATCATTTCATGTCAGACACAACTCCTCTGGAGACTTTTCTATTTTTCCTGGGCTCAGATGGCGACAGGTCTTCTGGTATCACTGACTAAGCAGATGGTTGTGCAGAAAGGAGTGAACATTTGGTGCAGCTTTTTGCTGATTTTTGTCTCCGTACACTTTGTCTTTCTCAGAGGACATCCTGTCCAGAGACTCTGGGGAATGTGCCATCTGTTTAGAAGAGCTGGAGCAGGGAGACACCATTGCCAGACTGCCTTGCCTCTGTATCTATCACAAAGGGTAAGACACACACATAATTCAGAAGGACACAGGGATCAAGTCATTAAGACTCAGTCAGGATGCTGTAAAACATGAAGACAAGTAGAGAACTTAGTGGACATGTCCCTCATATCTTTGGATGACTTTAAGAACGCTTTGCTTTTCTACTTTTAGACATTTATCTTAGTATGTAAGACAAAACAAACAAACAAACAAACAAACAAACAAAAGTTCTATTTGAAAGACAAACATTAAATCACAGCTTTAGATATTGTGATCAGATTTTATAGGGAAATGTCATTCCTCATTAGAATCAGACCACCTGTTTTATTATGTTTCTAATCTTTTTTTAAAAACGTTGATCTGATAAAAACATGAGGACAATCCATCCTCTGGAAATCAAACAAACATAACCCAAACTAGTAGAGGTGGGCGATATGGCGAAAATATCAAACCATGATATTTTTTACAGTAAAATCACAATTTAAATCATGATTCTAACTTTTTTCTTCTTCATTGAGCCAAACGTTTTTCCTTTGGACAAACATAAACCCCCCAAAAATCCATAAAACTGATCAGTTAGACCAGTGGTTTCCAAAGTTAGGGTCAGGGCCCCGATGTGGGTCACAGACCAGAGCTGCAGGTCTTTAGACGGTCTCCAGAAATCAAATAACAGAAAAATACTTTCTGCTGCTAGATTTTGACTAGAATTGTTACAATGCACGAAAACAACAATCATAAGTAGAAAAATCAAAGCAGCTGTTTGTTTTTATTATTATTTTATATGTATTTTATTATTATATAATTTATTTATTTGTGGATCCTAAGCTGACTTGAGTTGATGAGTTTGTGAATCGCTGATCTGGATCAGATCATCTTGGTTGTGTTGTCAACCTGATGTGATCCTTGAGGATTTTTGTCATTTGGCCCAGCCCCACACAGAGGACTCTGTTTAGTTGTTGATATCTAGTTTCTGCCAAAAATGAGTCACATACTGGGTTGCTGCTCATTGTGCACGTGTGTGTGCATGTTGAGCTAATGAGAGACTGATTTATAAAACTCACTGAGGACGGCTGACGTGGTTAGAAGTGTTCATGGAATTTGTCTTTTGGGATTTTAGAATTTTAAAAGTTTTTTTCTGGAATTATTAAAGTGCCTAATAAAATCATATATTTAAATAATTAATTTCAATTACTTGAATATACAGTTCCCATTAAAAAAAAGAAAAAGAAAAACCAGCAATAACACAAAACAACAAATTACCACATAACTGAAATAGGACAAACTGAGATTTAGTCAGTAAAGTCAAAATAGTGAAGAAAAAAACATAGTTTTCTCTCCCAGTGATGTCTAATTATGCACTCAGTCAGTCCTCAGTGTAATCTAATATTATGTGAGATTTTAAGTTTTTTTTAAAGAGAATCGCTGATTTACTAAATTTTAATTGGTCACAAAGATCATTTCATAATTTGACTCTCCAGAATGAAACACGTCTATATTTCACATGAGTTCTAACAGGAAACCAGTCATGTAACACATGTAGATCTCCACTACGACTAAACAAAATGGAGCTCAGCAGGTTTCTGTCTGCAGCTTGAAACGTCATCTCGTTGTTTTTAAAATGTCAGAATCATATAAAGAGATTGTTTATTGATTTATTCAATAAACTAATAGCTCTTTCTTGGATTTATCTGAATTAGTTTTGAATGCATTTCCCTGAGTTTCAACACAACGTAACGTACTGTATATGACATCAGCAGAGGGCAGTAGTGATGGGATTTAAGGCTCTTTGAAGGGAGCCGTTCATCTCAAAGAGCCGTTACAAAAACGGGCTATTTTATGTTTAAAAAAAAAAATATATATATATATTGAAAGAGAAATGTAACGTTTGGGGACACTATTTGTTGCAACACCTACATGTGTGTCGTTGATGGGTTCATGTTGCTATGCTCACTGATGCTGTTTCAGCCAGCAACTTGGTGTCGTTGAATATCGCCTCCTGGCCTCAAACGTCACAGTTAATACAGAAAAATGAACGGTTCTTTACAAGGACTCGGTTCTCCTCGTTCACAGTGAAGAGCCGTTCAAAAGATTCGACTCGTTCATGAACGTCACATCAGAGGCCAGCATGTAAACGTTTCTGTGATACACTTTTTGAACATGGGTTAGATTTTTTTGGGGTTTGATTCTGTTACCCAAACAAACGTTTAGGGAAACAACATAAATGATCACCTTGAGAAAATAGGGGGGGAAATAGGAAAAATTAAAAGTTTACCAGAAGATCTCTGATTGTCTCATTAGCTGCTGATATACGTATTTATTCAAAGGAGAGTTGGGCAATTTGCTGTAAAAGCATTTTTTTACCTGACTAAAAAAGATGATTTTGTTTCTGTTTTGTAAATACAGTATGAAGCTACCGTTAGCAAGAGATTAGCTAAAAATGAACGTCTTTAAACTCGAGATCACAGACATGGCTTTGTATTGAATAAATGAATGAATTTTTAACATGATGTAATAAGTAAATTAGTAAGTTATGAAGATTGTGGCCTGTTATTTTTTTTTGTAGGGTCAGTCTACTTTTATTCAGTCTTTCTGCACTCTTCTAAGCTAAATCCTTTTTTCTAACTTGGCAAACAAATGAATTTTAATCCAGTTTACTTAGACAATATTAAAATACAAACTCGAACTGTTAATGAAAAAGTTTTAACCAAAGGTCTCATGTGATCAGTTAGAGCTCATAATATGTGTGGGGGGTGACTCTTAGCTACTAGCACACCAGGTTGTAACTCGGTACACTGAAAAAAGAGAATAGTTGAACCAACTTAACTGAATTGCTTCAATTGGTAACAAGCAATTGAATTACGTTTATTAAATTAATAAATTTGCACCTAATAATTTAAGTTGGATAAACTTAATTCAATTGCTTGTTACCAACTGAAGCAATTCAATTAAGTTGATTCAACCTTTTCTTTTTACAGTGTATGTGTAAAACTGACTGAGTTGGAGCCATTTTTGTGTTTGCTAAAGCTAGTTAGCTGTGGCAGCCATCTTCAACCATGTTGATCAAAACTCACTCAGTGGTAGATGTCCATCCAGGGGTTACTTTTTTGAGTTTATTTAAAAACGGGAAAATAAATTTTTGTCAACGTTTTCCTATTTGGCAGCAGTTGATAAAAGGTTTCAGTGTTTCTTGAACTAAATGTGTGTCTGAGCTCGGTCCAACCCCTAACCACTAGATGATGAGCGTGGTTCTTGTTCCAGGTGCATCGATGAATGGTTCAAGGTGAATCGCTCATGTCCGGAGCATCCTGCGGACTAGGAGCTGCTGTTCATCACCATGGCCTAATCCCAACGCTGTCTGTTCCATATCAGCTCTTCTCAGGGATTCTCAGACATTATGATGACCAGGTGTTTGTTTTTTCTTCGGTGACAGACTTTGGATTATTTTCTCCACATGGTGCGGTGTTGAAAGAACCACTGATGGAGACGTTCTGTCTTCTCTACCTGTGAACTCGCCTGTGGAAACCCAGAGCCTGATCCGTCATGGTTTTACAGCACAGGACATGTAAATCCAGCATGCTGTGAGGAGATTCAGGCTAAGTGACTGCTAGCGGGGACTTGGTCGGAGTGTGGATGTTGTGCAATATGAAAACCAGCCAAATAGAAATGAGTAAACAAAGCCTTTTATCAGCTTTAATGGATGATTCCTGTGTTGGTTGTAGTCAGAGGATAGATTTGAATTTTATTCCCTAGCGGCTACCAATCGTGACATGAACCAAATCATCTAACACGAGATAGCTGAACTCTTTAATTACTTGGCCATTTATTACCACACTGATGTTATTGATTAGTGGTGAAATTGAATAAAGTTCAGACATATCTAATGATGATTTATACTCTCTCTTTAAGGAGTGCCATAATGTGCTGCTATGTCATAGACTGGAACGTTTTTCTCTAACCTTCAAACCCTGTTGTCTGACTTTTTTTAATTGTACTGTAAGAAATTGCACAAAAATGTTTTTCTTTGCGTTTTCGACTATTAGAGCCATGTACCTACACCTTGAATAAAATAACTTCTCTAAATCTAAAAAAAAAAAACCTGTGATGATGATTGATTATTAACATTTTTATTAAAGTATTTGAAAGTGCTATAAATGTAACTCTCTACCATAGACTCATTACTTATCATTGGATTGTAGTTGTTACCTCCAGGATAATTAGGTTTAGGGAACAATAACTTTCACACACAACCAGGTTGGTTTGGATATTTTTTTTTCCCTTAAACAATTAAATAATAATTTGAAAACTTTATTTTATATTTACTCAGGTTATCTTTGTCTGATATGGAAATGTGTTTGCTGCTCTAAAACATTTAAGTGTGACAACTTAGCAAACTCATAAGAAATCTGTAAGGGGACAAATACTTTTTTACACCACTGTATGTACTAATCATCACCAGTGTAAAGTGATGGAAAATCTTAACAACTCACCTTGAAAGTGCTTGAATTTAATTTTTGCAACAATTTAAGAACCTAAAAAAAACCCAAACAAAAATATTTAGACTAATAAGACAAATCCTTACAAGTTATTGGAATCACTGTTTTTCTAGCTAAATTTGAGTAAATGAATCTGATTATTTTATTTCAAGTTATAGCCACTTTTACTGCACGTGTGTCAAATTAAAAATATGACCCAAGTTTGTAAACCTCCTAAGAACGGCTGAGAAATGCTTCACAGGGTAAACCATTATCAGGTTATTTTGCATACGATGTTAAAAATTAAACATCATCTTAAATCCATGATTGAACCATGCCAGTTCAATTATTTACATAAAAATAAGTAATCTCTTCTTAGAAGTCATCATGTTGAGTGAGTCAAGTGTTATTTTAGTTTGTTAATGAGCAGTTTGAAAAATGTTTTTGTCCTCAGCACCTGATCACAAAACACATGCAGCCTGTTTGTTGTATTTTTTTCTCAAAGCAACATTTAACGTGTTTGTTCTTTTAATCAAAGAGGATTTATTTTAAATGATCGTGTATTTTCTTTGTATTATAATAACAGTCTATCAATGATTAATTTTTAAACAGTATATTTACGTTTTTTACACAATATTTATGTTTTCTAGGTTTCTTTTGAACCTATCAATAAAGTTTTTTGAAAAAACTCACAATATGACGTAAATATCCTGCGTCTTTAGTCGCTGTTTTGATGACGTAGCGACATAAGCGTTTGTTTTCCGTGAGGATCAATAATAGCATAAAAAAGCTGCTTCATCTCGATTTAACTCTTTTTATCTTCATATAATACGCCTTCGTGAGTTTTGAGGTGGGTGTTTTAGTATATTTTGTTTGTTTATTGCTTCTTAGAAGGTTGAATAATAATAGTATCCAGCATTTTCCGTGGCTAACTTCAGCTAGCTTGCGGTCTCTTATTTATTCATTAGTTTTATGCTCACTTGTGCTCGATTTACATTCTTATTTGTTGTATTTCAGGTTAGGGTTCGTTCATATTAGACTCAAGATGTCGTACATGTTACCACATCTCCACAATGGCTGGCAGGTAGACCAAGCCATTCTGTCTGAGGAGGATCGAGTCCTCGTTATCCGCTTCGGACACGACTGGGACCCAACATGTATGAAAATGGACGAGGTTCTTTACAGCATCGCTGAGAAGGTTTGTTTTGTTTCCTACCTGTTTTATGAAATGCTGGGTCAACTCCAGGAGCCAGATGGACGTTACCTGCTGGGCTGCTCCATATTTAATAGTTTTACTCAAAATCTGTTAAACTTTTATGTATTTAGGAGTTTTATTTACATATATACACACGACTCACAAAATGTTATGGATATTTGGCTTAATTACTGTGTTGTTTATGCATAAATACAATGACTGGATTAATGATGTTATCCAGATAGTATGGTATGGGCTTGTCACAGAGCCGTTCACAAAGTGTAGGTAGTTTTTCATTGACTAGACCCACACAGCACCACCACCACCACCACCAAAGGCTGGCCTGGTGACAACAGTAGCTGATGCATAGCCCTCTCCTTAACATCTCCAACATCATTGTTGGCCATCATTTCTGCTCAGCCTTAATCGACTTTCATTAAACAGCAGTGGAGCCCACTGGTCCCTCGTCCAGCATAAATGCTCCCTGGTTCATGCAAAACGATGATGCTTGTGCCAGGTGGTGTGGACAGGTATCCATGCAAGTCATCTAGCATGCAGACCATGCTGGTGTAAATGTTTCCAATGTACGTGACACCTGGGTGCCTCTCTTAAATGTGCCTGGAGTTGTGTGACATTCATCATCTGGTTCCACGGGGAACTGTTCACAATGAAGCAGTCATCAGTGTGGGATGTGGCCAATCAACATCCACTTTTATGTCTTTCTGTGACTTTTAATCTCTTTGCATCTCTGTTGCAACCTGCTAATGACACTCTGTGACTCTAAGCTCAGTGGACACTTCTGTCTGAGAACAGTTTGAAGCATGATGAGGAAGACAGACAGTTTAAATACCAAATCTAATTGAACCAGGTTGATTATTGGTTGATTCATGAATCAAACAGCGGTTGTTGAACAGTTGGATGTGAATTCAAAGGTTAAAGAAGGTCACATTAAGGTCAGCTGTAATGGTTAGAGTGCATTTTAGGTTCATCCTAAAATTTCACCAGAAAAACAAATATCCACCTTTTTGTGAGTTGTGTTACTTCAATACAAGCCCCTGTTCTGAGCAGCATGAGGGCCACAGTAGGAAGGAATCACTCCTTTAACAGGAAAAAACTTCCATCATTATGACATACTAACTTTTATTTTAAAAATAGCTTTAAATACTTTTAATTTACAGGCAGATTTTTAGGCATGTTAATAAAGCATTGAATGTTCTTTTGAAATTTGAAATATTAATTCACCATATGACACTTTTGGGTGAAAATAATATGGATAGAAAATGTTCCCCAACTTAAGAGTAATTGGATTAAATAAACATGATTTCAAATTTGGACCAAAATAATCGTTTTTCATGTTGTCCATAATCAAGCAGCCCTGTATCATCACAGTTTTAACATAAACTAACTTTTTCTTTCTGATAGTTCTAAAGATAAGACAAAGTGACAAACATGCTGCTAGTTAAATATTTTTTTACCTAAATAAAATAGTCAAAATATAAAGTACAAAGGTACACGTCTGTCAGGATAACGGTTTCCACATATGTACAATAAAAAAGTAATACTGTACAATAACACAAACCTGTGAGTAAAACTGTGTTTATGTCAAAGCAACACCAGTCATATTACTGTGGTAGGGTGCATTGTAATACACTTTTTGCTATTACATCACAGAATAGGTCATTAAATAAATGCATAAGAAAGATGTCCCAAACTAAAAGATTTCTAGTACATTTACCTCTCCCATCTAAAGCCCTGTCTTAACCAGCATCATGATAGATTTATTTTACAGAACTTCTTGGATTGATCACTCAGAACAACAGAAAAAACTCAATGAGTGAAAATGTCTGGAACTGTGTGACTTTAGTGAAACTGTCATCTCCGTCAGAGGACTGGTTTCTGGTTCTGGTGGTAATCAAACATGTGCACTTGTTCATTTACAGGTAAAGAACTTTGCAGTCATTTACCTGGTGGACATCACAGAAGTGCCTGATTTCAATAAGATGTATGAGTTGTACGACCCCTGCACCGTCATGTTCTTTTTCAGGTAAAGCTCTCAGGGTTTACTCTGCACAGTGATCTGTTGGTTGTTGGGAGGACGGCTGAATAAAGGGATTGATATTTTTCTTTCTCTCCCAGGAACAAACACATCATGATTGATTTGGGTACCGGTAACAACAATAAGATCAACTGGATAATAGAGGACAAGCAGGAGATGATAGATATCGTTGAAACTGTTTATCGAGGAGCGAGAAAAGGACGAGGTCTGGTGGTGTCTCCCAAGGATTACTCTACAAAATACAGATACTAATTTTCCTGTTTTCTTTATTTTCCTGCCTCCTTTTTTAGTGTGTTTACCTAATTTGATAAAATGAAGAGACTACAGTTAAAAAAAAAAAGGTCAAGGAATATTTGTCACCATTTTTTTACCTTTGCCATTGAATCAGGACGTGTTGTTAGGGTGGTTTGATGTGTCACCTTCTGCCGTCTGTCTCAACTTTAGTTTCATGAACATTACGTTTTTGAAGAGGTTTATTTCTGTGAAATAACAGCAGAACACATATCGTACAACTCATATTTAACTGTTGTAATAAACATGGATTTTTACACAAGATTTTTTTTACTGAATGTAGTGATTTTTAACGTGCCATTTGATTTGTGTTTATATGGTTGTTAGATCTAAAAACTAGGAAAATAGACACATTTACCCTGACCAGCCACACTATCTCATCTGCTATGAGGTTTAGAGATTTAACAGCTTAAATCCATTGAATATTTTTTGTTAATTGTATTTACTCAGAAAGCAGGACACAGCTGGAAGTTCATAAATAGATTTTACTTAATTATGGTCATGCAAAAGAAGATATCAAAGATGGGGTTTTTGGTTTTTAATTAAGTAATTGGGATACTAATGGAAATCCTTGATGCATCTTAACAGTCATACCTAAAATCCTCCACTAGATGGAGTCAGAGTACTCCAGCATGCACCGCAACCTCGTCGTAAGACTTCAAGTAAGTTATCTATCAGTCAAATGCTGAGGAGAGAGATAAACACTGAAAATTAAACACTGTTTTTGGAGTAAAAGTGATTTTGAAAATAATAGAATTACACTCTAGACTCCAGAAAGAAATTTACCTAAAAGAGTTGACTTGAGAGTGAGAGTCGAGTGATAGGTGTGTGTTTTTGTGCCCAGAGCTATTTAGCTCCTGCCTAAAAGGAGAAAACCACTCATTTTAACGAGCGATGAGTTTTATGATGAAGAGGAAACGACTAAAGATGTAATTAGATATTAAAAGATTGTGGATTGTTTTTATGAACAAAGGTTATGTGGCTGGGTTTTTATTAGATACCTACCATAAAAATATTAGATATTTCATGTAAAGCAACAAAATTTAAGATTAAAATGCAGATTAATCATGTTAACCTCACATTAAGTTTTCAGTTTCCCAACAGCAACAATAAAAGAGTGTCAGAAAAATTAAAAGAAACCCAAAGAATGAAAGAACTGTTGTGAATCAGATTTATTATTACACTGCATCAAATAAGGAGTTTAAACTGTTAATGGGAATTCCAGATCCTAATCTCATCTGTGATTGTTTTTTGTTTTAAAAGAGTTTTCTGTTCATAGGTTCTCCAGCCCTACGCTGTACAACCATCTTTAAACGTTTAAGAGAACGACTCAAACTTTGGTTTTCACAGAGTTTTCTGCTTCAGTGCTTTCAAATGTTTCTCATTTTAAACCGTTCTAAAATTCTTCATTTTTAGTGACTTCTGCACTGTAGTTCATCCTGACATGATCAATTTCTGGTCAAATCCTGACTAATGGCAGCCAGTGCTTACATCATCAACTCATGGAGTTTGTTACAGTTGTGGGTTTTTGTTTGTCCATCCTCCTCTTAAAGATTGACCTTAAGTTCTGGGGAGTTTCCAGGTCATGAACTCAACATTTTGATGTTTTATTCCCAGAACCGCTTAGTTCTCACTTTATTCTTAAGGCTTTGAGCTTCATCAACCCGTTAGACATCGTTCATCACCAAACTCTTTGTGGATGTTTGTGAGGTGTTCCTCTGGGAGGATGTTTAGGTATCCTTTTATTCATGACTATGTTCTGATGCTAAACTGTGAGTCCACTCCCTTGGCTGAGAAGCATCCCTAATAGTCCCAGGGTGCTTTACTGTTGGTATGACAGGGCTGATGGGAGCACTCACCATCTCCAGCCAATCAGAAAGAGGCTTCATCAGAGGAAACGACTTTCCCTCAGGCGTCCAGTCATTAGACCTTTAGCAGTCTGTCTGATGGTTTTCTTGGAGACAAGTGGCTTCTTTGCTGCCCTTCTTGACAGCAGGTCATCCTCTACCGTGCTGCAGATGCTCTCACAGCTGCATGCTGCCACTCCTGCAGTGATGGTCATCCATTCCACACCAGGGTCAGCCTTAGGAGGCGGTCTTCTTCACTGATTCTGTTAAAAATTGGATTTTTGGTATTAAGTTAATTTTCATTTAAATCAAAAAGAAATTGCAATTCATCTGATAACACGAACAGCAGCTGGTTACGGAGAAGTGTGCAAAGCAAACTGCTGTGGTTGCTGTCAAACCAAACCAAGAACTCTGACTTCAGTTGGCTGCTCACAAATAAAAACCACCGAAACATGCTGGCCATTCAGGTTGCACGCAATATGATTTTTTGATATAACAACTGAAAGCTGCAGCTAAAACATGACCTGATTGTCCTAATTTATGTATGCTGGCAGTCAACAAACATATCAGCATTTGGAAATAAACACATTTTCTCATGTTGAGAGCCTACACATCCCCCTGGAGGCGTCTCATGTCCTTTCCATTTACTTTAACCCGGCGTCTGGGTGGGTTTGTCTTTGTCTGGCCTGTCTCTGCAGGGCACATGCACACCATTATGAGCCACTGTCCTCATATGGAGCACAAGGCCAAAGACCACTGCCATTGGTCCATTATAATTCACATTATCATGCATTGTTGATCCTTATTACTGTTAATCAGCTCAGCCTGAGGGGGAAGGGGAAGTTTGGACAACTAGAGGATAGTGAGAAACTCCAGTCTGGATGTGGACAACTGTTTCTCACGGACTCAAGGAGAACTTGTGTTTTGTTTAAAACGATAACTATGCTCATGCTCTAAAGCTTTATTAATCCAGGATCTGTTTTCAGTTGATAGCGTTTGAATGGGGGTGCAGACGGCAGAACATGAGGATGATCTGGGAGCCAGGAGGAGGAGGCACGCTGGCATCCTGCCATCCTCTCTTGCTTTTTTCTTTTCTGGTTTATCACTAGCCATGTGGATAGCGAACAAGGGGGGAAGGGAGAGGGGCGAGTGCCAGTTTCTGGGACACCCTACCCCCACCCCTTCAGATTTCCCTACTGGCACTGAAACAGATGAACACATAAATAATGTTTTAACTCTGAACCTCTACCCAGTAACAGTTTGCAGTCTACTCTAAACATGACTCGCTGACCATTGGTCAGGTTTCCTGTCATTTCAGCCTCCTGTAAATCTTATAAATGGAGAAGATGATCGCCTGCTGCTGAAAGACAAAAGGCAGGGGATGATTCCTGTGTGTTCATTTGTTTGTTAGCAAAATATCTCATGAACAATGGATTTTAATAAAAGCCTTTATTGGATCTACAACCGATTCACTTCTGGAGTCAACGCAATTCAGCAAAGCTGCTACAGCTAATTAGTGTTAGCAAAAATGTGTAAAACTCAATCAGTTTAACAAATATCAAGCTTAACTTTAATGTGACAGTAAAACAGAGTCATCCACAGTTAAAACACAATTAAAAACATGCACCCACAGCAATTATCATATATTGGTAATCTCATTCCAAAAATACAGGGGGCAGTGATTTGTGGGCCAGGATCTTTTAAAGTATCCAGACCCACCTCTGAGCTAATCCAGCCCACCTGTCTCGCAAATATATTCGCTAATCGACACCTGTTGTCACGTCAAACATCACATTTCTCTCGTCCTTATCTGAGAGTGGCTGGTTTTCACAGAATAACTGAATTAAAGCAGGCAGTTTGTGATTTAACGGGGATTATTTACAGCAGCTCCTATAAGGTCACACAGGGTCTCCCATGTGAAAGCAGACCAACCAAACAGAAAACCTAGAAGGGAGAAGGCTGGGTGAGTTGTGTAAACCACAGTTGACTGAACACACACTTTCTGTAGGTTATAAATAACTTAGTTGGAATGCTGCAGGACCCCTCAAGTTATAGGTCGACTGGAGCCTCACTGAAACCACTCATGTTAAAGGAGTCTATGGTGGCCTGGAGAATCTCTTCATCAGATGTTTAGTGTACTGATGTCTTAAAGGGGTTAAAATGCTTCATAAATATTCCTGACGCCACTAGGTTTATTAGAGAATGGAATCCATAAATCCAGTGAACTAAGTGCTAAAGTTTTCTTTTGTCCAGTTTTTCTGACGCCATTTACACAGAACCTATTGAGTGTAGTGTCAAGGTTTACTTTAGTTGTAACAATATGAGTTTTCATCATTTTTTGCCAAGCAAGAAAAAAAAATTCAACTTATCACTGGATGTTTTTGAAAAAATGATGGAAAACCTTGTGTTTAGTGAAAACACCAACAGATCTTCTACCTGAGAAGTTTCTGCCCTCGTGGCTGACTGACATACTGTACTAATGTGTGAGAAAGACCCGTACTAACCTTACAACACGAGTCTATTCAGTGATCAGCTAAAAAGAGCCTATCTGAATAGACTTCCAGAGTGGATTGCTGCCTTCTTAAAACAGCTTCAATCTCCTAAACCTCACAGCAGAGCAGGAAAACCAAACTTTATAAACCTTCAGTTTCACATCACATGCTTATTTTGGCAGGAATATTAGAAGATTCCTGCTGGACGTTACCCAGTGCTACATTTAGCTTTTACTTTTGTAAATAACCATAACTACCTTGTCATTGATCTACAATGCACTTTACAACAGATCCACCTTAACGTACACCAAATATTTACATAAAATTCCATTTAAATAATAATTTAATAAGAAATTGGCAGCAATGTTTAGGTTTTTAAACCGTTTTAAGAAGGCAACAATTCATTCTTCTCTCATCAGTCCTATCGGGTGTAAACTATTTCTCCAAACAGAAGCTGTTCAGGAAGCTTTCTACAACTATGATAAATTATTTGCACCTTTTACACACAAACACACATCTAAGGGCTTAAAGTCTCATGAAGAGTTCATTCTGGGTTCATGTTGAATCGTCACAGACAACCAGACAATTGATTTTCTCATTTAATAAACTTTTTTAGGTTATATCACTGCCTCTTTACATAACCGACACACCTGGGAGAAACGTCAAGTCTCAACTGTCTGACTTCCCTAATTCCCTCCAGGGAATATCAATTCACAGATTTGAGACTGAGATAGGAGCAGATTCTTCACTTTTAATTAAGGAGAAACAAGCAGCGGCTTATCTCCTAATATTTTCTGAATCAAGATGCTGTTTATTCATGTGATCTATTTTATTTGTCTGAGATCCTCTCATGGGCTGTATGGGCTGTAGGGTGGTAATTATTCATAGGAGATGATCCATTTCCTCCCAGCTGTCGGAGATTAGTAGGCATGGATGTTTCACACTGATAGTATCCTGAAACAAACACAAACCCGACGCCTTTAATTGCTCTTTGATTCCATGGAAGCTGACACACTTACTAGCTGGGTGCCATGTTGGTTTTGTTACCTCCTTTCTTTTCCCGCTTACTCCACTCAGAAAACCGGTGACTCAATGGATTTGCATCTCTCTTTCCACAAAATTCCCAAAAGGATGTAATTCCTCCGTCTGCAGCAAAGCTGGGGATCCACTGAGACAAACACACAGAGAGGAGGTGTGTTTGTGTAGTCTGTGGCAACGCTGACACACTGGTGTGTTGTCGTGCACACACTGAATTCACACACATCACACGAGGCTGCTCACACTTCACATTCAGGCACCTCCATTCAGAAACTTCAGACCCAATTAGCACCTTCTCCTCTAGTCATGGACCAACCAGACCTCCTGCTACCAGAGAGGTGTGACTGAGAGGAGCTCCAGCTGAACCAACACAACCAGATTCACCAGTTTAGGAGGGGAAACCAGATTTCACTTCCTATTAGAAGTGGTGCATGATTCATCTTCATAGAACTTGATTTTATGCATTTAAAATGTTCTTCATGTGATTTTGTATAGTGGACGTGTTTTGCGCTGACTTCAACTTCCTACTGGGTTTTTAATGTTTTATCGTTATTATTTCTAATAAAACTATGTATTGATTTTACAAATAGAAATCAACCCACTTTAGGCTGTTACTGCCTGCAAATCTATTTGTATAGTAAAATGTGGTTTTAGTCAGACAATTAGATTAATATCAGTAGCGTTCCATCAGCCTAAACTGAATAAAATATTAAAGAGCTCAAAAGTTGTAGTTTGCAGACACGGAGGGAGGACTACGTTTCTAAAATAAAGGCCCTAAAAATGTCCCTCACATTGGGTTGCATTAAATCCACTAATGTTTTTTTTTTTTTTTTTTACAAATTCTCCATCCTGTGAGTTGAATCTGAACCAAACACACCAAGGCTCTGTCCTGCTAATGGCTTCAAGTATTGACTACTGATATATATTTACTCAACTTGATCAAGTAGTAACTGTTGGCAGTACTTCATTTACTAGAAATTTATGTTTCATGTTTATAGAACAAGTAAATGACAGTACAACAGCCGAGACCCTAATTAAAAATTTTTTTTAGGTTAAAATGAATAAAATAACATTTGTATAAACTGATGAATATTTAGGAGGTTTTTAAATACAGCACCAATACATTTTAAAAGTTGGGTTCATTTAGTTTGTAGGGGAGAACGTGGTTGGTTGCAGTGGCGGCTGGTGATATTGTTTTTGGTGGGGTGCTTTTTTGCAAGTCAGTTTTCAGATGTGCAAAAACCCACATCTCACCACTAGAGCAGAGAATGAAGCTAAATATTTTCATCTGACTGAAAATGTTGCTGGTAAAAATCCCTATACCACCAATTCACTAACAATGTGGTGCAGTTAGGTCTAATTCTACACATAAAACAGTAAAGAAATCATAAAGTCTTCATAAGGAGAAAAAACAACCTGACAAGGTCAAAAACATGACTTAATATTCACAATGAAGTTTGTACAGCTTTCTACTGAAAGCACAAACTCTGCTGATAAAAACACTGGTTCTCAGCAGCACCAGGCTTCAGATCCTGAACATGAAACTGCTTTTACTTTAAATCCTGAAGGTCCAGAGCCACACAGCTTAGATCATCCAGCAGCAAGAGTTGATGAAAACCAGCTAAACATCAAATATCTAACCTCATGACTGAAATAAACTCTGACACTAATGGTCAGTGCATGCAGGCATGGACAGTCTGAAGCAGCCTGGTCTGAACCGACTCGGTACTGGACCTGGTCCGAACTGAACTCGGTACCGGACTCAGTTCCGGACCTGAACCAGGACCTGGTCTGAACTCTAACAAACATCCGAAATGACTCATCGACTGTTGAGTTGATTAAATCAGGACACATGGAATCAATCAGCTGGGTTGATACAAGCTGTTGAGAAGGATTCTTTGAAAAAATATCCATACCTTCCTCCATGATAAAAACTCCCTCGCAAGCTACTTGGAGCTTTTTGGTCAAGTCCTGACCTGAGCCGAGACTCCAGTCTTCTGCGCGTGCTTCGCTCGCTAAAGTCTGCGCCCCAAGGTTCTCCTCTACTTGTATGGAAGGGGGTTCCAGTGCACATGCACAAGTCGTATGTCTATGGTAAAGATTCGTGCACCCAAAGTATGCGCAGAAGACCCCCAAAAAAACAGGAAGTACATCACACGACCTTTAGGTCTGATTAAAAAAAAGTGAGAGAACATTTTAAAACTACACCTAAATGCAGATTATACACAGCACTTATAGTATAATGATAGATAATTTAGTTTAATTTTCATGGTTCTTTTAAAACTATTTTGTGATTCCAATCGTCTATGTCTTCCTCCTCCTGTGAGACTGGTGGGGCAGCGCCCCCTATTGACGGCCCGCCACTGTATAATTTCTCCAGTGTGTCAACCCGGGTGTTTCCTGGTGGCACTGAAACAGCTCCACATGGAGGCGTTAAGGAGACATCTTGACCAGATGAACCACCTCATCTGGCTCCTCTCGATGTGGAGGAGCAGCAGTTCTACTCCGAGTCCCTCCCAGATATCTGAGCTCCTCACCCTGTCTCTAAAGCTTGGGTCCCACAGCAATGTCAGTGCCACACCTTAGCGCCACATGCAATTAATGTCTGTTCATGGTCATAGTAGCGGTTCAGTGTGTTGTCATAACATTAGTGTCATAAAGTACTCCACGATGTCGTAACATACGCATCTCAGCTGTGACCGAGTGCCAAAATAGAACTGCTGCATATCATCAGCACCGTGGATAGGACCGGTACTTCAGGGAGGCAACATGGCGCTCTTCAAGGGACCACTCTCATTGACTACAATGGTTTCTATTTAAATTACAGCTTGGGCACATCCATCTGGTAGGCCTCAGCCTTAAAGGTCCCATGACATCGGTTTCCATGTTTTCTGACTTATCTATCATGTTGCAACGTTGAGTTCTCACCTTAAACCTGCCAGAAAGAGCAAAAAACGGCGTCCATCTGTCTCCTAGTACAGCCAGTGAGAAGCTCTTCCAGATTTCAGACCCAGGTTTCAAACAGTTTTTTTCACTCCAGCCCGCTATGAGGTCATAGTGATCCGGACTTGCTTATATGGTAAATTCTCCTCCCACATGCACGTTCACGACAACTGGAGCGAGGCAGTGCCGCCGCCATTGCCCATAGACCGTGTAGTGTTTAGTTTCAGTTTCGTTTCTCTTTCACGCGACGGCACTGCCCCCTGCTGCAGCAGAAGTGTCAGGCTGCCAAATAAGGAGAAACCCAGCAGAACCGGAAGGCGGCGCTTTCTTCTGATCTCTGAGTTGCTCGTTAGGAAATAATTACAGCGTATTTTGAGTTATAATGGTGCAACGCTAATCTAGAGGCATCAAAGATTACACCTGTTTAATATAAAGTGATTTAAATATGGAGTCACAGGCACTTTAAGGCTGAGCTCAGCCACCTTGCACAGGTCTTTTCCACCAAAACAACCAACATTTTTATAAGTTTCTATGCCTCACATTGTCTTCTAAATGTTTAGAGTAAAGTGCTCCAGGAGCATATCTCCATACTGACCTAGTAGTACTCACTATACTGCTAACCACTGCCCAAAAAATAAACAGTCAAACTGACGTTACTAAATGTGTCCTGAAGCTACTACAGTCAGGACTATTAACTACTAACTGTGAGCTTGATTAACTGAGCCTAGAAAAACCAACAAACCAATCGATTGATCAGCTGGGATGAGGATTAAAGTATATTTATGTATATAAATATTCAATATAAACAAATCAGATTTTTCTTCATGAATAAGGTACTTCTGTCTATACGGTTCTCTCTCAGACCCCTGTTGGTCTAAGCTCCGCCCACTCTGAGCCCGGTTCTGATGGAGGTTTCTTCCTGTTTAAAGGAAGTCATTACTTCCTACTGTCACCCTCAGACTGTGCTGCTCAGAATGGAGGACCTGCATTAAAGTAACACTGCTGATTCCTTTATAACGGGACACTGTGACTAATTGGTTTATCATATATTTAATCTAAATTTTTTTTACAGTTGAATTAGATCGATTGCAATCAGTTGGCCTGAATCTGAACCTGAAATAATTTGGATTTGTTGCTGTGTTCAGTTCTTCGAGATGACTGTGAACTGAAGCTTTATAAATAAACTGAATTGAAATTTAATATTTTCAACAAACAAATCAAGCTATGCTCTTTGTTTTCTCTAAAAGATGAGTAATAGAGCTCATTTTTCTGAAACCTCCATCCCTTCCCTTTCTCCTCTTCCTCCACATCACGTCTCTCTGCCTCCAGCTTGAGCCACTGTCCCTCTACCTGCCTGCCTGTGCTGGTACAGCCCCTTCTCTCTGCCTTTGTCAATGCATTTTGCCCTTATAAGGAGAGAGCACAGGCAGACTGTACTAACTGCATGAGGTTGGCAGGGGTGTCGTTAGAGCAGGGAGACCACATCAATGTAAAGACAGGGTGAGATGGGAGGAGGGGGAGTGTGGAGAAAGGTTGGCACTTTATGTCAATGAATCCCAAATAGGATGACAGAAACAGGCAAGAGGGAGGAAACGGTGGGATGGAGAAGCTCTCTGGGATGGTGAGAGGATGCAGGTGGAGGTTCAGGATCTGGTGATGGGGATGCTTGTGTTTCAGGCTGAGACAAAAAGAGACAAAACACTTTAAATCAACAGGAAGACTAAGTGATGACTTACAATTCGAGTTTCATTTAGTCAGTGAGTTATGCGTGCATCATGCTAACTCAGCAGCTGCCCACATACTCATCAATTATATGCAAAGCTTAACATTTGGCTGCTGAGAGTCGTGGAGGGAGAGTACAGGCTTCAGTGGTGCAACGTGACCAGTCTGGTTCTCCTTCTGAGAGGTTCGGTTCTCCTCTGACTGGACATTCATGATATCATGACCTAATTATTCAGCCTAAAAACAATCACCATTAGTGGATTCAATCTACACCTGTAATTTTTAAAAATTTTGGCATTTTTTTTTAAAAGTGTTTCTGTGTAAAAGTGTAAAATTACAGTCTCACCTGTCATGGACGGTTTCATGTACAAACTCACTTTATATCCATGATGAGCTAACGGCTAGTCTGAGTGCAACCAAGACCAAAGTATATTGTTGCTGTCTTTAAAACAGTTATCAGTAGAGGAGAACCGGGTTGGTTGTCGCAGTCGCAATATCTCACCCTCTAGAGCAGTGATTCCCAACCAGGGGTACGCGTACTCCTAGTGGTACGTGAGCGCACTACAGGGGGTACGTGGAAACATCTAAGATGTAATTTAGGCCTGCACATAACCAGTCTGCAGATCTGTAACCTGATTTCATTCATGCGTACCAGAACTGACTGCCCGAATGCGCCTTTGCCGACCTGCACGGTCCCTATGGGGAACCCGTTGATCTGACGAGCTACTCATCCTGTTGCAGCGCAGCGACTGAGTGCTCACATGGCCTCTGAAGCTAGTAGACACACACGGCAGGACCTCAGACCGACACACACACACAGACTCACAGCATCTCCAATGCGCGTGGCACCGCACCAGTACGCACAGGTCCTTTGACCATCATCATTCACCCCCCCCCCCCTGCAATGTGCGGACCAGAGACCAGGTCCAGGTTCTCCCTTGAGAACTTCTGATGAAAAATTGTGTGCACCCTTGTTCCCAGACAATGGTTATTGGACAGCATTCGCTGTGCCCTGGTAAAATAAAAATCAAGGGCTGGAATGTGTATGCTTAATGAATAATAAACCCAGCTTTTATCAATGCAAAGAGCCAAAAAAAAAGAGGCATAAATAACAACAACACGAAGGACAGACTAGAGTTAGACTGATTCAAAAGAGCTCCAGTGTTTGTTAGAACAAAAGGAGGTTTATTCGCTTTTTTATTTAGTATTCTCGTAAAGGGAATAGCGTAAAGGCGTAAAGGCAAGAACTCAGCTGCCAAACTCTTTCAGCGATGTGTCATACAGGTGTGCATATCAGGTGTGTGTGCAGATTAAAATGATCCATCGTCCAGCCCAAACCTGACAAGGCTCTCAGGTCTTGGTGAACCTCCGGGTCTTGAGTGGACCAGCGCAGACCTGACAAGGTTTATGGGTTTTGGTGAACTCGTGCAAAACCTCGTGGCCCGCGCCGACCCCCAGCGAGAACAAAGTTCTTGCTTCTCATGGAGTATGAATTAGCTTGACTCAGTACGTCCAAATAAATAATCCACCCAAATCCGACTGGACCCGTAGGACTTCGGATCCTACTAGCAGGCAATAGCTCATGGAGGTCTACTCCTGTGTAGGAGATGTTTTTGTTTGGGTCGTGCGTCACCGGTTCCGGCGGATTTATTTATTTATTTACCTGTGAGGTGGTGTTGAGGAAGTCTTTTAGAACATCTTTTTCTACAATATTTCACGGCTTGGTTAATAGTCAGACTGATTAAACCGTGAAACTCTTGCAGTATCTGCGGACAGCAGTGTCTGTCCAGTAGAGGGGTGTAGAGTGGTGGCAAATATGAAAATGGTCAAGTTTCTAACTCAAAAATCAATTAGATCAAATTTAATGTTCTAGCTTAAAGTGTAAAAACTGTTTACTGTTACTTCAACTCGATGAAAAATGAACAGATTTACAAACGGTTTACTTTCTTACAAACCTTATTATGTATAGACTAGAGATATGATACTCTCATAGTGTGGAGATTGTGGGTTTGATACCTGGCCCAAACCAACTTTCCTTATGCTACTGTTTAGGGGCCGGGCAGGCCAACATGCACAAACACTCACGTAAGAAAATAACAAAGTCCGTATAAGGTAGAGGGCTGGAAACACATGGGTCACGGGCCGCCTGTTGCAGACCACTGCCCTAGGGCTCTGGCACAGCGGCTGCAGGCTGCCCTCCTCCAGGAGTGATCCTCTGCACTTCTTATATACACGAGCGCACATACACATACACATACACATACACAGGTGCTCACAAGTTGTTTTTCAGACACATTAAAGCTGCACTCTGCAGTTTGGTAAACAATGTAGCTTTTAACTTTTTTTTCATGCTTCTTAACAACGTTCTAACATAGTATAGCTATAAATATATTGTGGCGATTAAACCCCCCCCCCACCCCGAACGAAATCAATAAAGTGGTTGTCCCGCAGTTCTCTAAAAACCTCAGCACTAGGAGTCCAGGAGCACTTAGTTATAATAAACAGAGCTCATTTTAGAGGAAATTATGTTGCTTATGTTTTGATGAAGTGTAAAATTTAGTTAGACGCCTGCAAAAAGTGTGAGGATGTTATAAAATCAGAACATTTTAAAAAGTTGTTTCATAAATGTGTCTTGTTCTATTCATTTTTATTGCTTCTCCTTTGCAGATTGTTTTTAATCTGATTTTTAGAAGGATTCAAAGATTTTAGCTCAGATTTTTGGGACTATACCATTTTTCTAATGAATTGTTTGTTGCAGGTGGATCTCTGGTGACTGAGCTTTTCTTACTGATCACCTTTTCCTTGTTGAATTCTAATGGAAAAAAGATTTAGATGAAAAATAATTAGTAGCTAAACTGTTTTGTGTAAGATTTCAGCTAGAGCTCTAAAAATGTAGGTAAAAATGTGTTAGTTTCATCATCATCTATTAAAACTAGACAGAGGAATTTATTGTGGATATTTTAGCTGAAATAAACCAAAACCAACTTTATTAGTTTTTCATTAAATCTTTTTAATTGTTTGGGCGGCAACTCCTGAAACAATTTGAGAGGTCACTTATATTTGATCTAAAACCTTTTCACACCTCCTTTCTCTTTTTGCTGTTTCACCATCAGTTACACCAGAAGTGAAATTTACATGTCCTCATAATTTATGAAACGTTTTTTTTATTGGGACTGAACTGAACTGATGACTGACTCAAACATCAAGAACCATTTCAGCCATTCATCCAATAGAGAGCAAGCAGAGAAAACTGACCTAAAAAGTAATAGACACAGTATAAATAATCCACAGTTAGTGTTGGTTGGCAGTGATGGTCTGCAATTAATATTTTAACTAAAAAGGACTTCTTGCACTTCTCAAAAAATTTTAGGCTGGGTTTCAAAATACAAGTTGTTCTCTGTTGTGCTTCAGCTAAAAAACAAAAAACAAATTCTCTCATTTCCACACTATTTGTGAGTTGTGATAATGTTATTACGGAGCTTGGGATTTCAGTCCACTTACACAGACTTACCAGTCCTACCACTATAAACCAGACAACTGTTTACAGTAGAAGCAAACGTTTCCCTGCAGCTTATGCAAATCGACTTACTCATCCTCCTCCCTCCGCATCCTTGGATACAGGTAATTTATTCACTTGGTCCAGAGAGTTGTCTATTAGAGCAATGTGCCCACATCAGGTGAGGATTGTGTGTTTCAGATGGGCTCACTGTTCAATCTGCCACATGCATGCACAGGGTTATTTCTTTTCTCACATGGAGATATTAGCCCTGAATCACCAATGACCTAAAAATATCTAGAACATCTCTGGAGAAATTCTGGAATGGAAATGAAAATTGTGCCTCAAACAAATGTTTGCTGTGTAAAAACTATGAATCATACCTAAAATATTCTTGAAAAGTGGTTCTGGTGGTCACATCTTTACAATTTGTGTGTGTTTTATGTAGGAGAGGTGACAAGTAAAATACAAAAACAAAGCTTCACTTCCAGTGGATTTGAGAGGAAACTGAAAGTCATTTAGCAATGAGACACAGTGGGTGAAAAAACTAAACTTCACAAAAATTTCTGCTTTATAATATATCATAATAATAAGTTATTGACCTTTGACCCTTTGGGTTTAGTTTTAGTTTTGGCCCCTGTTTCAATCACACCTGATCCTCAGTTGATCAGTCCTCCTCAGAACCCCAAACCACGACATCTATGGTAATAAGTTATTCTGCAAATATTTCTCAAACGTTTGGAGAGCTCAAAGTATCAGTCAGTATCACATGTATGTAAAATCTGTCAAAACCTTATACTGTGATTGTGTAAAAAAACAAATAAGATGATAAAATGCTATTTTAGACACACATAGTCCATCTTATTTATTCTTCTCACCTGTTTCACCAAAATCCTCATGCTGTGCCAGTGTCATCTGATGCACTGCCACCAAAAGTAATAATGCCATTCATGATTCAGCTAAATGCTTTTTAAAGTGATAATATGCAACTTTTTCATATTTTTAAATCTTTTCCTTGAGCCAGTCTGTGTTAATATGACCCTTTACAGGGTTAATGAAAAGTCACTTAGCCCCATCTGCTGATTAGATCCGGAATACCACGATTGCAAGATCTCCGTCGCCGTCACGGTACCCAGGAAGTCACGTGACTCATGAGGGTTAGGCTAACCCAAAGTGGCTAGCTGTTATGCTAGTGCTGGAGTGTTTTTAGCTCATGATTCCTGATTTTTATCCATCTCTCCCTGCTTGAACACAGCTGATTTCTTTGAAGGAGTAAATAACCGCTCCTGTAGAAAGCTATGAAGGCTGAGGAGACATTTCAACAGGTAGATTTAGGCGTTTATAAGCTGAAACAATATGCTAACTTGTGTAATGCAGTGATTTAAAACGGACACCAGAGGGAGCCCAAAACAAGCAAAACTGCATATTATTCATTATAAAACTACGGCAAGAAAAAACAACCCAAACATTAAATGGCGTTTCAATATACATTTAGTCCTAGCAGCATGTTCATTAGACTGTAGTGTGTGATGGATTTACCGAAATGTAAACCAATAAATGTGACAATATCCTGCTTATTACTGCAGCTTTCACCACCTTTCATGCCCATGTCGGCCATGTTGGATGTTCAGGTGAAGCATGGCCAGAAACCTTTGATGTTCTGAACAGGAACTCTAAATTCAGACAGCATCCTAGTTCAGGTTTACACTTTAGAAATTACACCTGCTGAGTACAAATTAATGTTTTTATTAGTCCCCGATAAAGTGGAGTCTAGGGAATTGATTCTCCGTGTTACAGTGCAGCTGGAATATTAGATTTTATTTTAACAGCTCATTTATAAATAATTGCATTCTATGTTTTATTCTTTTAGGATAGAAAATCTTGAGATCGGTACTCTTATATTTAAGTTTGAGCTGTATTCTTTTCATTAAACTATTTCTTTTTGTTAGTGATATCTAAAAGGCTTTTACCATACACGAAGAGTGAGTAACGGTGATAAAACATCAAAGTATTACAAGCTCATCCTGCAGAACCTCACGTCTGCATGTGGCTGTGAACATGTTAAAAAAAACATCTAATAAAAGACATCATCGTGGGAGACTGTTTTGCATTTCTTTCTATTTCTGGTATCACATGATGCTGCCTGTAGCATCACAGGGAAGCTGTAAGAAAGAAACTTAGACTTGATGTGATTCCGAGTCACTGATTATTTGATGGTGGTTGAGCAATGCTGGACATTGTTTGATGATGTGAAAGCAGCAGAGAGAAGATCCACCTCTCAGACACAACCAGAGCTATGTGTGTTCTTAGACATTCACCCGTTCCTCTGCTTTAGCTTTAAACAGGACACAGCTAGCTGTTAATGCTAAGTGAGGTCTGCATGTGAGTGTGGGAAAACCCTTTGATATCCTGATCTGTAGTGTTTATAACTAGCTTTCTAATTCACCCTGCAGTGTTATTTGTTATACTTTGACATGTCTGAAACACCTCCAGAGGACATCTTGACCATCTCCTCCTTTTACTTTGCACTCCTCACCCTATCCCTGAGGGTGAGTCAGGTCACTCTATAGGGGAGTTCATTTCAGCATCTTATACTTGCAGTCTCATGTTTTTGGTCATTACTCACGGATCATAAATATTGGTGAGAATTGGAATGCAGATCAATTAGTAAACAGATCAGTACAGCATCAGTGCAGAGACTCCTCCAGTCCACCCATCAATCTCCATTCTGCCCTCAATCGTGAACAAGAACCTGAGATCCAAAAAAGGGTTTTAAATAAAGGCAACTGGACTTATTTGGTTCTTTGAAGACGTTTCGCTGCTCATCCGAGTAGCTTTGTCAATTCTGTGTGTAGTAAAGGAGAGAGAATCTTTTAAACTGTGCTTATCTTCCTCTGTCCTCACTAAAATCCTCTGGAAGAGGAAGAGGAAGATAAGCACAGTTTAAAAGATTCTCTCTCCTTTACTACACACAGAACTGACAAAGCTACTCGGATGAGCAGCGAAACGTCTTCAAAGAACTAAATAAGTCCAGTTGCCTTTATTTAAAATCCTTTTTTGGATTATCATGACCTGGATGACTGAGAACCTTCACCAGCATAAGAACCTGAGATACTTGAACTCCTGGAGCAGAAGCTCCTTCCCACCATGGAATTGGCCGTCCACCCTGTTCCTGTTGAGAACCATGACCTCACACTCAGAAACAAGTTCTGAAACCCTTAGTACTGGACCCTCACCCTGGAGCCAGGCCTGGAGGAGAAGCTCATCATTGAGGGAGCTACACACCACCAACCCTCTCCTGTTGACCCACCACCTGCAGGAGGCACCATGAGGTACCAGTAGTTTGTAGACTGGGTGACATTCAGAGACTTGGCGGTCCAATTCCTGACTACTAAGACTGTCTTTAGGGTCAAGTGAAAGTTCAGCTAACAAAAATTCAAACCTTGATATCAAATTTCTTGAAAGAGTGACGACTAGCTGAAAGAAAAGGTTTAAAGTCTTGTAGCATGTTTTGTAAGACGGTGTCTCATTTGACCCATCAGCCTTTTCAAACATTAACAATGGTCACAGTGGGGAGAGTTCATCATCTAGGCTGCTCCAGAAGTCACTCCCATGACCTGACCGTTAGAGGCCACAGCTTCTTTGTTACCACCTTCTGGCCAAACTTTGACACCATTATAAACTCTGGTGAGGGCTGCACAACATTTGGTCTTTAGCTCCTCTTCTCTGTTCCAGTCCCACCGGGTGGGCGGCCACAAGCTGTGGTCTGAGTACAGGACCTCTAGACAATGGACATTCTGTCCCCCCCAGACACACACACACACACACAGAGAGTGACAATTCCACGCCTCATTTAACGTTGCCCTTTTGTCCGGGCTGCGACCCTAAAGCGAGAAACCCAAATGGGGCCAAATTCTTACAAACAATAAGGGAACACACATTCACACAGCAAAGTTTTAAAAATACATTCTCACTTCTGCTCACAGTTTCTCTTCACAGTTCGGCCTATCAGTAAATACACGCACCCTCACGCTCACGCCACAGACAACCACAAATAATGTGAGTTTCCTTCCCTTCAGCAAACGATGCTCGGCACATCACCCACACACTTTGCAAAAAATATCCCGATGTGCATCACTGTTCACCATGATTCATATTCACAGTGTGGACAAAAAAGTCACTCTGCAGATGAAACAATGTCAAACACAATACCTCTCTACACACACACACACACACACACACACACACACACACACACACACACACACACACACACACACACACACACACACACACACACACACACACACACACACACACTCAGAGCGGTGCCCCCTCTTCTTATTGTCAGCATGCTGGTAGGAGATGTTAGTCAAAAGGGGGAGGGGGTGTTGTGAGGACACTGTGAGCATGTGTGTGTGTGATGGGGGTCGTTGTGAGCGAGAGAGGTAGGAGGAGAAGAGGAGAGGGAGGGGGACACAGTGTTCTATTTCTCATAGACCAACAGCTGCCGTGTTTAGTGCAGAGAGGGAGAGAGGGAGAGGGAGGGCCGTGTGGCGTGAGGCGGTGCGTGTGCTCAGCGTTTAGGTGAATCCACAGCCCTCTGCCTCACAAGGATAAAGGATCCTCACTGAGCAGCACAGAGTGAGGCAACACAGGGACTTTTTTCTGTCTTTTTTAAAAGCATCTTAGTCCTCTTGCGTCATTTGACTGCTGGTATTTTGTTTTATTTCTATCCTTGTTTGTTTTGTTGCTGCTGCCCGCATCCCTCTCTGTTTCGGTCCAGATAGGAGGAAGGAAGAAAGAGAGGCACTTCCTCCCTTCCTGCAGCCGGTAAGCTGACGTCTTTACTCTTGGTTTTACCTGTTAGCATCCTTCTATTCCTGCAGCGCTGATAGCAGGAGGAAGCCGGTCAGTCCCACCCTGCACCAAGAGTAGAAGCGAGGATGATGGAGGAGGCTGAGGTGAACAGGATGTGGGCCAGGATCTGGATGGAGGCTGGCAGGTGGTTGGTGATGCTGAAGGGGCAGGCAGTGCATTCCATTTGAACCCTGTGGGGTTGATCAGCTGATTCTGGCTTTGTTTCGCTGCATTAATCTATAGAAACATCACGCCACAGACACAAACACCTCCTCACCTCGTTTGTAATTAAAATCAACAAGGAGAACAGGAAGTTTGCAGGTGCCGGTGTGTGTGTACTTTCAGTGATGGATGATGGTTTGTTAGCTGGACATAAGTGACCCAGAACCATCAGAGCACATCAACCATACATCATATTGATGCACATTGATAAACTGCATGTCAAACACACATCCTCACCTTCTCAGCTACATCATGTCACACACACACACACACACACACACACACACACACACACACACACACACACACACACACACACACACACACACACACACACTGAAGAGGATGTTTAAGCAACAAGGATGCTCGAGGTGTGAGCCGGTTGCAGGTCGTCTACACACAATAAAGCTAAAAGCAACAGCCCCAGGATGGATGCATGAGACCAGAACGGAAAAAAGGGAGGAGGAAAAGAAAGAAGGAGGGAGGGAGAAAAAACTGAATGAAGGGACAAATGAATGAAGCGTCTGAGCTACGTTTTGTTCTGTCGAGTGAGAAAAAAGGAAGAAGAGAGGAGCTGAAAGGGTGAAGGAACCTTCTGTGTCTCCATGTGACTCTGCAGGTCTTTGTGTGTGAGGAGAGAGAGAGAGAGAGGGAGAGAGAGAAGGTATGGATGGAGAGATGGCTGACGGACAGAGTAGTGATGGAGTGTGTATGGATGAGGGAGATGGGGGCAGTAAATGACAGGAGGTGTGTGTGATTGAAGGTTCTGATCTTTATCCGACCCTTCTGTAATCTGACTTGTATAATAATAATCCATATTAGTGGATTAACAGATGATTTTACAGCCTTGGTTTCTCATAGCACACACACACACACACACACACACACACACACACACACACACACACACACACACACACACACACACACACACACACACACACACACACACACACACACACACACACACACACACACACACACACACTGTCACAGTTATTTATTATATAGTCGTACATATTTAGGTTTTGCATACTCATGCCCATATAAGGTAAATAGGATCTCAGTGTGGAGGTGTGTGTTCTACATCTGCAGCATCATTATGTTTACATTAGAGTGTATTCATCAAAATGTAGGTTTATTTCAGTCTGCGATGGAGCAGTGGCTGCTATGGTATTTACTCCGCTGTTGCTAGGACACTCCCTTTGAACATTTGAACAGAGCCGTTTCATTGGCCGGCCTCGATGATGTAAGATTCCCTCACCCCAAATCTTTCCTGCGCGCCCATAGAAACATGCCCGTCTGCATTTCCTCCTCGCTCCTTCGCTGTCACTCTTTGTCTCATGCTCCCCCCTCACCCCCTGTCCTGTTTGCTCGCTCTTCTTTTCTTAATTTAAAAAAAATGTTCAGGCAGAAATCCTCTCTCATCCATTCTTTCTACTTGTCTCACCTCTCCATCACAGCTGATTCCTGCTTTCTGTAATCCTCTCCTCTCATCAGCATCAGCCCTGATCAACTCTGACACCTCTTTCTTTCCATGATAAAAACAAACTATTATTCGAATAATTTCCCCCTGCTGCATTTAGGGGGATTGGTATTTTATGTGTCTCACAAAGAACTACTTCCTGTTTCCATATGGGGCGAAGCGTCTCGTTAGGCTGATCAGGTGATGAGGCAGAAGACAGAGGCTCTGTGAATTACCACTCTGCTGCTATTTAACAGTGTCACTTCATGCTCTCAGTGTGGAGGTGTGTAATCTGTTCAGCTGCAGCATTAACAAACACTGGGTGGAAAGAGAAGATGGAGCTATGTAAGGTTACAGTTGTTTTCTGTCATGTTACGTTAAAAGAACTGTCAACACAGATGAACACAACACATGGAGCAACATGAAAATGTGTGCAAAAAACTCAAACTTTCAAAATTCATGCTTGATTTTTTTTTTTGCTAAGAAAATGATATAAAACTGGTTATGAAGGCAGTTTGAAGGAGAACATGAATTAAAAATTTAGGGTAAAAAACCTTGTGAGTATTAATCTTGATGGAATATTGTTGTAAAACAAGCACAGATTTGATATAATTGTTCTTTTTTATGACATATGGTAATGATAAAGACCTATGAAGTTCAGTTCAGTTTATTTCTAAAGCTTCACGGCAGCAGTCATCTGAAAACGTTGGACAAAGCATCAAATCCAGATAATTTCAGGTCAACTGACTGCAGTAAATTAATTCAGCTGTAATAAAATTAGATTAATTAAAAATAATTTGGTCAAATTTGTCCTGAAACCAGCAGATTGAAGAGTTACTTCAGTGCAGTCTTCAATTCAACACCTTTCATGCCAGAGTGTTAAAAGAAGAAGAGATAAAGTCAAACCCTAACAGTTTGCATGGCCTCATGTGATCAATGACTCTCAGCTACTAGCACACTGAATTTGAGCTCAATGTAAAACTGATGGCGTCTCAGACCGTTTTGTGTTGACAAAGATTAGCTGTGGAGGCCATCTTGAATTGTATTGACTCCTATATTTATTCAGTTGTAGATGAACATCTAATAAAGACTTTCTGTGAGTTTCATTAAAATCTCTTAATTGGTTCATGAGATATTTGCTAACAGACCAATAGGGTTGATTCCAAAAGGTAATGCTAAAGCTAATGCAAAGATCTCTTACTCATGTAGCGGGAATCACTCTTTGCATCATGACCCCAAATTTGAGCCATTTTTGTGTTTTCTAAGGTCGGCTTCCTGTAGCGGCCATCTTGAAATGTAAATGTACATACGCTGAATATTTCCTGAGAATTTCCTTTAAATTCACCAAACTTTGTATGTTGGAGAGACTCTCAGCTACTATACCAAATGTTAGCTCAATATTTGTCAAACTGAGCTACAGCTACTTTTGTGTCAGCTAATGCTAATTAGCTGTGTAGACGTCATCTAGTGAAGACTTCATGATAGTTTGAGATGGTTTGCTGACAATACAAACAAAACCATTAAGGCCCACCTATCACTAAGTGAATTATGACTTTAAAAAACAGAGAGCAAAGCTAATCAGACCGACTTTAATGAAGCAGAACAACATTCATATGTTTGTCCATGTGGTCAGCTCTGTTTCTTTAACGCCTCCTATGATCCATCATTACTGAAATACTTTTAGACCTGCATCTGTTTAGTGGGAACATCTGTCACTCAAACAGCTGTCACACGGGTTCAGAGGTTAGATCAGTTACAGCAGGGCAGGAATAATGCAGGAACTCGATCCGTCTCCACCCAGTCATAGTCTGTGTGTGTGTGTGTGTGTGTGTGTTTTAATCCAGTGTTGTCAGGAATTAGGGATTATCTCCTCAGAGCTGACATTATCCCAGTAAAGGGGCACAGGGTGAAGCAGCAAAAGGCACAGAGTGAAAGTGAGTCCAGAAATAGGCTGATGGAGGTTTTACCTGCTACGCTCTCCGCTCCACTCAGAGCTACAATCAGAGGATCGAGAGTCAAAGGCTGGTTTGGTTATTGGACTTTTAGAGACTCATGTTCTATTGTTACGTCATATTTATTTACTTTCCCAACAAGATTTAATTGTAAAGATCGATACAAATGTAATGTCTGAAGAGTAAATATGACAGTGTGTCAGGCTGGTACCACCTTAAAGGAAACAGGAAGTATGAGAGAATGGTTAGGAGGGTGATGATGTTTTTGCCTGTGTGCATATATGGTTCTAACAGAGCATTTAATCAAAAATATGCACAAAATGATTACCGTATCTTGGTGCAAACTTGATTTTTTAAATATTTTACTGGTTGCAGCTGAGATCTGCTGAACTGAAGTAAGAAGTGTTCAGTTTTCTGTCTTTAAACAAAGCGTCAGCATCGTTACTGATGGAGATCTTAATGAGCCTAATTAAACTGGTGACTTACCGTTGATCCTTAGTCTGACATCATCACGGGTAGTTTAACCTTCCAACACCACAAACTCAGATTTGTGGTCCGTGAGAAATGAGCGTTGTGTAGTTCGTGGTGATGCAGGTGTCACCCCCACACAACCAACACAACACCCATAACACGATGAGTGAAATATCCTCATACAGGTTTCATCAAAGTGGAGATTATTAATTTGACTATTCTTATGACATTTAACCTAAAAGGCTTTTTACGTCCATAACTGAAGGAATATTTTGTATTAGAGGTTGAATGTTTTCAGGAAAAAAGAAACAAGTGTAGTCGTCTTGTTGTTTTACCAAACATCATTGATGTCAGACATTTGATTTTAGTCAGAGAGCTTCTGTGTGTGATGAAGAGAGACGAGATTAATTCTAATTAATTATTTGAATTGTTTTAGTGCATACCTCTTTCCTCTATGTTCTTCAAATTTGTCTTTTATTCATTTAAAGAAAAGATTTATGTTTAGTGATGAAGGATTCTTGAATACCTTGAACGTCTTTGAAGCCGCCTGCTGATCCAGACAGAAACTAGACCAACGAGACTCCAGAGCCCGGATCTGATAAGCCTCCCATCATGGTGCCTATCTCTAAATCCTGGATGGCACCTGTGGAAACCGATGAGACTTGTTAAAGTCTGTTATCATCCTTGCTAATGATGTCCTGCTGAAACTCTTTGGAATGAGTTCCATTTACATCCAGAGGCATCAGAGACCAGGCTGCAGGGACTCCTCCTCAGTCTGGATCCAGAACAGGAGGAGTTATCATCAGATTACTTCAGATCTAAGGACTTTTTACATCATTCTGTCTAGTTGTCTGTTTCGCTCTTTGGACATTTTTTAAGATCAGTAACCACAAATTGGGGAAGGTGAAGCCAATGGGGTCTGATGGGAGGGGAGGAGTTATAATGGTCCAATTAGTGTTCACTCAATATGAAGACAAATGATCTCCTTAGCAACCGCTCCACTTGTCTTCATTTACCTGTGTTCAGTTATTGAGAGCTAATGATCTCTAACGAGCTACATCATATTTAAAACCCACAGCTTCCAGTTACAACAGTTCAATGTTTGCTGCTCTGATCTGCTTTTACTGGGATGAGTGGAGTTTATGGTCCAGTTTAACCAGCCAAGGCTTTGTAAGACTCATCAGTCTTCAAATGATGCTACAAGTTAGAACTTTATTTTGATAAAAATCGCCCATGACAGAATCACAAAGTCTGTTGTTTCTGCTTTTATGATGCTAGTTGGCATAAACTCTAGAATGTTATGATGAGAGAATTACAAATTCCCTGTTTGCCATCCCATCAAACCCATTTCCACTGCATTTATGAAAAAGGTCATCCAAGAAAGTCCAGTAGCAGCGGGACCTAACGCTGGTCCGGCTGTGGGGTCGGGGCTCCACCTGAAGGCAGCAGGCCTCAAAAAGGGCAGCAAAGAAGCCACTTCTCTCCAAGACAAACATCAGAGACAGACTGATATTCTGCTAAAGGTCCAGGGATTGGACTGCTGAGGACTAGAGGAAAGACTGATGAATCCTCTCTGATTGTTTGGAGCCTCTGGATAAAGGAGTAAAGCATCCTGAGATGCTCCCTCACAGTTTAGCCTCAAAACACCTTGAATAAAGAACGGCACCTAAACATCCTCCCAGAGGAACTCCTTCCAACCATCCACGAACCCTTTGGTGACGAAGGATGTTTTTAACATCATCAAGCATCGATCTTTAATCCCAATCCTCAAGAAGCAGGTGGAAAAACAAAGATCCACAAATTCTGACAGACTCTAAGCACTGATTATCCAACAATGTCCTGCCATCCATCAGGATCTGGCCCATAGATTGACAGCATGTCAAGATAAACTGCAGCGGTCCTAAAAAGGAAAGACAAGACAAACACTGCAAATATTGAGTCTTACAAGAAAACTTAATGTAACTGTCAATAAATGTATTGGAAGCTCAATATAAACTATAAAAAGCATCAAACAAGCAAAACAGCAAACTTTGTGAAACCAGTATTAGGGGTTTAAAATAGTGAAACCCTATGAATTAAAATATAGATGTGTTTGCGCCAGACTCCATGATGGACCCACCAGGATGCTGGAAGCTGCATGCTTTTATTTTGTGTTTGATCAGGAATGTGAGACTTTTAAAAAATCTATTCAAAGAAACATAGACGTGTTCATTATTCAGCTACATTTGGATCATTTAGGCTTTTTCCACAGTAATTCTTTTTCTTTTGTTCGTCCCATAAAAACACAACAGATGCATCAGTTGAAAATAACTCACCAGACAGAAATAAACCTGAAGAGCAGCCAAGTGCTTTAAATTCCCTGCCACCGTTTGTAGCCCGTTTCTTATCCTGTGCCATCAGTTTTCTCTCTTTGTCAGTTTTGTTGAGCAGAGTAGCCAGTTTCCTGTATGTGAATGTGCTGCTGCTGTTCGGCCCCTCCCAGAGGAACGAGGAATGGAGCATCGCTGCATCCTCTGCTGTGTGAGGCACTGCAGCACCGTGTGATGGAGCGTCGCCTCCGTCAAGGACGAGCTGGCTCTCTCTGGTGGGCTTCGCTGCTCAGAGCTGAATATAGACTCCAGATTATTCTGGGGGTCAGGGGTCATCTCGTTTATCCTCTGTGGTGCTGAGCTGCCTGCAGATTGAAATATGTCCCAACTCTTTACTTAACAGTTTGACTGACTAAAAATGACTCCATTTAATTTGATTTTCACTTTTTTCCACTTCATCTCATTTTTAGTTTTTTTTTTTCTTTTTAGCTTATTCATGTTGAATGTGCGATGTATCTGCAGCATCATTTTTATCTATCATACATCCTCAATGTTTCTCTCAGGAGTAAAATTGGCCACATTGGGAACGTTTGTGTTTTTCAGATTAAAGAACTACAGTTGCAGTTTTTAAATGTTGGTTCAGCCTTTTATTCTGTTGCTGACACCGAAAGATGATTAGCTAAACATACTGAACTATGTATAGGCTGACTGTGTATCAGTGGGTAAGGATGGTCATCCACTGATCAGAATGTCAGAATCTCGACCCACAGACCACGTGTCACAGTATCCAGGGCTAATACTGAAGACACCGTCACAGCCTGGTTCTCTTGAAGCCATGTTTACACAAGAAGCTGGTGAAGGCGGTTATGAGGACAAATGTTGATTGAATTATTTTCAGACAGTCAACCGGCACAGGCAGCAGGATATCCAGGCTAGACGCAATGACTCATGGGAAGTTGATATTTCAATGGGAGTTTGTTGAAGCAATCTATCAACCTATAGGCTCCAAAATGTCTTCTTATTACCCACAATCCAACAGAGAAATTTAGATGTTAATGTTTTTGTGTGTATCTAAGTTTGTGTTAATGTGAGTTTGTTTGTTTGTTAGCTTGTTAAATCATAAAGATTTGAATGAAATTCTCAAAAACTAATTTTTGGATGTTAATCTAGAGCCGATTTTTTTCTGGAGTCAATCCAATTCAAGATGGCCTCCACAGCTAATGTTAGCCAACGCAACTTCAGTTGTATGTTAGGCAAAAATTTGGTGTTACTATGGGACAAAATGCTAATATTATTTTAAAGGCATACTATGGAGTTTTGACTTGTTTTTTTAGCTCCTCCTAGTGTCCGTTTTGAATCACTCCTGTTAAAACGTTAGCATTGTCTTTTCTCAGAAACACCTAAATCTACCTGTTGAAATGTCTCCTCAGCCTTCATCGCTTTCTACTGGAGCGCTTCATCACTCATTCAATAAAATCAGCTGTGTTCAAACAGGGAGAGATAAAAAAAATCAGGAATCTTGAGCTAAAAACACTCCGGCGCTAGCATAACAGCTAGCCACATTGGGTTAGCCTAACTCTCGTGAGATACGTGGCTTTGTGAGACTTCAGGGTTAGGACCAGAGACTCAGAAGTAGCAAACTTGGTATTCTGGATCCACGCATCAGATGGTGCTGAGTGACTTTCCCGTAACCCAAAGGGTCATTTTAGCACATGCTGGCTCAAGAAAATGATTTTTAAAATGTGGAAAAAGTCACATATTGTGCCTTTAAAGATTTGACCAAAATGTTTGTAACTCCATCATTTCTAAATATAAGATGATAGTGTAAAACTCTAGAGCTGTGCATTTCCTTATGGAATACTAGGCCTTTATTTATTTTGCATCAGCCTAAAATATGACAACAGATTCCCAAACAAATACTTGAGCTATGACCAGAGCAGGTAAAGGCGAGGAATAGATTCTGCACTCGTCTCCTTTTCTTTCATTCTCAATGCACACAAACCCTGACAACTTAATCAAATAAACTCAGTTTCATTTACAGTGCATATGGAAGCTAAAGCATCTGCACTCAAACTCCAATTAACACCTTCATTTAAATGAATCCCAATTACTCTCATGTGTAAAAAACCACACGTGACCCACAAAAAAACCTGTGTTTAAGCGGACCATGAAGGACAAAGAGCAGCAGCCCGTAGAGACGTACATCTCCTCTTTGTTTACAGATAGCGGGGTTTAGGGGATTGGGGGTGCAGTGATCACTGTGCTCTAACACACATCCACACATCACGACCCCCCGCGAGACACGCAGAACCCTAAAAGCTTATTATGTTTTCTGATAGAAGCTAATTAGCAGCACCCCACTTCTCCAATAAAGATGCTGCTGCACACCCAGCTCTCATGACAGCTGAAGATCTAATAAAACCAAAATATTAAGCAGTCTCTTTTCTAACGCTGCTTTTCTACAGCTCTAAATGCCCCCAAATCAAGAGGGGCTAGTCAAATATTAATGTCTGTGTTAAGTAAAGGGCCTATTTTATTTTCTGTGGTGGAAGAAGAAAGAAAATAGGCTATAAAACTTCCTAATGTTGTGTTAGGATGCTGTAACACGTTCAAATATGAGCATTTAAAAGCAAATTATCTACATGAAAACTTACATTTTATGCATTTTTGAGAAAATAAACCCCAAATCTCTGCTTTCTGTCATATTTTTTTATATTGCTGCAGAAATTATTGTATATGTTGATGGAGAAGTGCAAGTTCAAACATGCCATAACATCCCTCAGTTATCCTCCTCTTTCCTTTGTCAGCTTCATAGACTCACGTTGCTCATTTGCAATCGTCCTTTCATGAGGCACCCTGCACCGCTCAGGACTGCTGCATGTGTGTGTGTGTGTGTGTGTGTGTGTGTGTGTGTGTCAGAGAGGAAGAAACGAGGAGGGGGAGGGGTGATACAGGAGCATCTTAACCTCCTCTTTCAGTTTCCATCCCCGTTCCCTTCTGCCACTCCATCTTTCAGCTCCTCTCTTCGTTTATTGTCTTTCCTCATCTCACCATAAGCAGTTATTGCTCATTAGTGTGTGTGTGTGTGTGTGTGTGTGTGTGTGTGTGTGTGTGTGTGTGAGCCTGAGGCATTTTGGCTGTAAGATTTTCTCCGTGATCATTCCTTAGCAAAGGTCTGGTCTCTGATAGAAACTGACTCTTTGTCACATCTGGTCTCGTTCCCATTTCTCTTCTTTCCAGAGAATAACCTGACTTCTCTTTTCTTTAATCCTCTCATTATTCATTTATATTAACAGTTTATATATTACAGTCTTAATCAGCCAAATTAGAGCGTTCTAATTATTTACTCAAACTTCCATTTTCTCCTCCTTTTCCCTCCAACATGAGCTCAGTGACACGCTCGTCTGTTTTTAGAAGGAAGTACGACGAGAACAGAGAAACAGAGGATTAAAAGACACACATGAAGAAGAGGTCAAACAGGTGTGTGATGAAAAGAGGAGTGAATGAACAGCTGAAGAAAAGAGGGCTGGAGAGGAGAAAGGTAAAAGGAGACAGATGGAGAGGAAAACCATCACTAAAAGGAGATTAAAAAAAAGGTTCCATTCAGAGGAAACATGAGCTGTCACTTCAAAACAGACAGATGTCTCCAGATCACCTCATGACCCCTGTCTCCTCCTCTGATTTTTAACTTCCTCTGTTTCCATCTCTTCTGGACATGTCTCAGTTTTCATTCTGCTGAGGAAGCAGCTGTTTGTACATTTAAAGATCGTCTCCTCGAGACCCCCTGACAGTGTCTGGTCTCTGGAGATGGCAGAGTAGTCTGCTATTTGATTAACATGACACTGATTCATGATGGGGCTCATAAGAGCAGAGCCAATATCAAAGTCTTCCTGGAAGCTCATTGATTTGGTTTAGTCTACTTAAGAAATACAAAGAAGATATTGTACCACACTATATCACACTATAGAGTAGAAGTATCACTCAGTTAGTGAATGACAGCTTTTGCTCACCATCACCAAAACAACAGGAACCACGACCTCACACACGCTGATGAAAGGTGTTTTCTCCATTCTGACATGAGAAAGAACAAGTTTGATTAGGATTAAAGTGAAGCAACAGCTGGTTTCTCTATTCAGACTTCCTGGGTACGAGTAGAAAATCATATGAACTTAACGTGTTTTTCACATGTGGGAAAACATGTGACCGTATGGGATCACAAGAACATGCTAAAAGTGTTCCAAAACCACAAGGGACACAGATACTGTATATTCCACACTTTGAAGAAAGTAGTTTTGATTACATCTCACAGTTCGGTATACCTGGTACTATGTTAGGTGAAGGAAGGCCATAAGGTTTCAAAAATACCTCATGAATTTCATTTTTCATTTGTTTCTTTATATATCTGTTTTATAAAAAGTTCAGCGATGTGACGTTCATGAACGAGTCGAATCTTTTGAACGGCTCTTCATTTTGAACGAGGAGAACCGAGTCCTTGAAAAGAACCGTTCATTCTTTGTATTAACTGTAAAGTTTGAGGCCAGGAGGCGATATTCAACGACACTGGCTCTTTATTTTAAACAACATCAGTGAGAATAGCAACATGAACCCATCGGTTTTATCGGGGAAACTAATTAGCGACGTACATGTAGGTGTCACAACCAAGAGTGTCCCCAAACATAGTTCCACATGATATTTTTCTTTCAAAATATTGCAAAAAAAAAAAAAAAAACCCATAAAAGAGTCCGTTTTTTGAATGGCTCTTTGAGGTGAATGGCTCCCTAATGAACGGCTCCCTTTAAAGAGCCATAAATCCCATCACTAAAACAGTTCTGGTCAAAAAATCCCTTCAAGATGCTAAATAGATGAATTTAGCTCCTCCCTCTCTATCAGCACATCGGACTGTTCTGTTGACAAATGGTTGCTACAAAGATTTCTAAGAGAAGAAGAAATTAAGAAAATGGAAGGTTTTTGGCAAAACTCTGAAGAGTAAAGACTTTTTCTTTTTAGCCACCAACCATAATAAGGGTGCTCCTAAAAGCACTTGTGTTATCATTGCTAGTGCTAATTCAACTAAGATAGCTTTGAAAAGAGTCCATTATAGGTCCGACATCAGCACAAATGAAGGAAATGAAATGAATGAATGAATTTTCATAGAGTAACAAAAAAAAATCACATTTGCAACACAAAACAAGAACAATTTTCAAAGTAACAGGTTGAAGCGGTAGATTATTATTATAACTAACTCAAGAAGTCTTCAGAGAAAACTGAAAATAAGCACAACACCAAACTGAACGACCTCAAAGAACCCACACTAAGCTCTCATCAGTCAGTCCACAGTGACTGCGTTTGACTAAATGGTAACAATAAATACTAACAGCTTCCTGAGTGGCCTCTGTTTGGAGAAATAGTGTTTACGGTTAGTCTTTAGCAGCCAAAGCTAATGTTATACAAACAGCTCCACTCTCCAAACCTTCACAGCAGTTTATGTTGTTCTTTGAACCTTAACAGTTCTTCTGACAGATATATTGGCTGGCGGTGAGCCCTGGATGCACTGCTACGTTTAGCTGCTGCTGGTGAGATTTACACTAAATAACAAGTAATAGAATTTGATCATGATTGTAAAGTTTATGAAATAACATTTGAACGAACTGATATGAAATGTTGTAGATTGATGTTGTACTTTAGTCTTGGCTGTGCTCAAACAGTATACTCTATTTCTCCAAACAGAGGCTGTTCACTATTTACAGTAGATACAGTCATGTTTTTATAGGTTCTACACAAACACAGGTGAAAATGTCTGGAACATCCCTTTACCAAGATGAAAGCATTTATATACTTTTTGTTTTCACCATATATTCAGGAAAGTATGTGTTATATGTAATAAAAATGTAAGGTTATAAGGTTTCTTTATGTTTAGTTTATTAGATTATTGTTTAGTTAGGTTTAGAACACTCTTCAATAAATCTACCATAATCTATCACATGGTTGACCAGGACCTCATTAAGGTGATAATTGTTTCTTTTTCTTCTAATCTGTAACCATGGCAACTCCTCACAAGAAAACCTTTGATCTTCCTTCTGATGTGACCTGTTACAATTTTGACCTCCCATGTTAATTGAATAAATTAAATGAAAATGTAATTAAATTAGAATATATTCTTTGGTCAATAAGTGATACATTCACTGTTGTAGAATATAATCACTTCAGGCCACACCCTCCCTCTGTCATGAAACTGGTGCGTGTAGAGAGGACCCAGGCACAGATGTAAATCCAAAGTTCAAATTTATTCCGAACATGAAGCCACAACTCAGGACTGACACGATTAGGAACCGACAAACACAGACGAGACAGGCACGCTTATATAGGAGGGAGGTGATCACAGGAACGAGACACAGGTGGCAGGATTACAATAGGATACACCTGTGGGAGACAAAGGGAGAAACATGAGAACAGGAGCACAAGACAGGACACTAGAGGGAGACATATGACCACAGGGAGGTGACATATGACACCCTCGTATAACAACAACACCTGGAGATTAAATCCCTCAATAAGGATGGAAGTTGTCCATTGGTTACAGGTAATAAGTGCCTCCGTCCACATTGTGTATGTAAATGAAATAGGAAGTGTAAAGATTTAAAGTGTAACTTGTGACCAAATGAAAAAGTGTAGAGTCAGCAAACAGATGGGACACAGAAAACAGAAGCTCTCAGCTAATTAGCTAAACTGAAAATAGTCATTCATCAGAGCAGGACAGGCCTTGAGGTTGGACTAAAGTTAGACAGCTAGTCTGATCAGCTACATTTTAAAATAAGCTCCAAAACGCTGTATGTACAGAACGATGGAGGTGTCTGTGAAGGTTCTGTTGCTCAAAAGTTGGCGCTCACCTCAGTGTGTCCACTGTGTCTTGGTGTTTTGGCTTAACTCCTCACCTTCTTAACCTCAGTAGGTGTCCCACACTTTGTAGTTTCATTTAGAAGACAGATCAAAAATCAATAAGCAATTAACCCGAATCATCCATGCCAAAAACTCCCCTCTCCAAGCCAGAGATGAGGAGCTTACAGCTCCCACATGAAGGAATGTTAATGTTCCTCAAATCATTAAGGGAAGTACAGTCCATCAGTACATTTATCCACCTCACTGATAGCAGCAAATCATACCCGAGTGTGCGTTGCCATGAGAATGAGAGGCTGTGTTTCCCTGGCAACTCCTCTGCAAACATCCCACCTTCCTGCTGTCTGCTCGCTCTCCTGATGAGATTCGATGATGCAAGGGCAGCAGCAGCAGTGTTAATAGTTACACCAGGCAGCGGGTTAGACGGGCCTCAAGCTGTGTGAGACGAGCAATAATGAGATGAGATTAACCAGAACAGGAAAATGGAAGGAGCACCTTTTGGCTTCGATACGTTTCTCTGGGAAAACACGGAACCCTTAAGGAACAAACACATGAAACTAATGACTGAGAGTTTGTTCTAGAGCATCAAACTCTGCAGCTCCTCTTTCTGCTTCAGGTCACCTGTTCTAATTTAAACAAGTAAATTAAATATCTGTTTGCTCTTTGAAAATTGGCTCATATTACTGCAGTTTGCAGCAGGTACAAAATGCATCCACTTTCTATATAGTTATAGTTTTTAAGGTTGATTTTACTGAGTATACATATGTACTGCTCATCACCACTTTAAGTGCTTTTAACTCTTAAAACTTAATTAAAAGAGCTTGAGTTTGTGTGACTTCCTGTTTCCTTTCATACAGCCTGCTGCAGAAGGCGGGCTGTAATATTTTTGCCTGTGTGTTCATCTGCTGTGGATTTAGGTAAATTCTCAAAAGTTTTTCTTGAATGTGTTTTTATCTTTTGTAAAATAGAAACAGCTAACACAGAAATGACAGCTACGAGCCCCAACACACACTCTGAGAGCTACTTATAATGTAAAATGTTTTTGTTGAAAACTTTTGTTGAAGTAAATATTTCACAAACACTAGAAGAAAATCTTTAAAAATATAAATCTATACCTGAGTAACTTTTAAAAATCAACCCTATTCAAGATGCTACAGCTAATCAACTTCAGAAAACACAAGAATAACTTTGTCTCAGTCAGTTTAGCAGAAAATGATCTAAATGTGATCTGGTAGCTGAGAGTTATTTGTAACACACTCACAGAGACACATTAGATTGAACTAAATTGAGTCATTTTTAAGATTTGAGGAAATGGTCCTAACTTCTCAAACAAGATGATCTTATTTTTAAACTCTATAAAATGTGAGGGAAAATATGCAATACTTTGCTGAGTTTTTAGGACCAAGTCCATTTATGAACCAGATGCTGTTGCTCATTTTTGCTCCAAGATCTAAACATAGAAATAGACATGATTGAGGCTCTGCTGCTGCTCATCCTCACAGAGTAATTTACAAATATTTAAATAATCCAAAGCTTACAAACCTCATCTCTTCTCATTGGATCCTTGATTTCACAGTGATACTATTTTGTTTATTTTTGACTAAATGTACTTTACAGTAATTTTTGCTGTATACTACTTTAAGGAAACCCATGTTTGTTTACAAAATGCTTAATGAATAAAACACATTAATTTTTTTACCACAAAGAAGTAAAAACTGTGTTTCCATTATCAAAGCTATGCTAACTGGTAAACAAAACATTTAGCAGCTAAAGGAAGGCTTGTATTTCCTCTAGGAATTGGAAACCAGGATTAAAAGCTGAGACGGACAGATTCTGTTTAAAAAAATTTTTTTTCCATGAAGCTGATTCCTTCTCCAAATGAACCAAATATGTTTATCAAGTTTCACAGAGATGTACGCTGCATAGGATCGAGTCTGTTCCTTTGCTCTGGAGCTTGTGAACTCCAAACACCCACTAGGACCTCGCTACACTGAGTCTAATGTTCTCTGCCTGTATCCTGTGGTTGCCAGGTGTTGGGTGCTGATGCTGTAACCATCGTGAGGAGCTGTCCAGCCCTGGTTGATGCAGTAAAGTGTTCCAGTGGGGAAATAACACAAGCAACGAAGGTAGGAACAAAATCACTTCATATGAAAAATAATAAAGAAAGGCTGTTTATGGGCGTGTTGGGAATAAGAGAGGATGATGGACGGCAGCAAAACAGAGGCACAAAAGTAAATTCTGTTAAAAATAGCAATTAATTAACAGCTTTTTTAAATTTGCAAACCACTAAACATTCTGTCACCTATGGGCAGATTGTGGTTAGACTCAGAGGACAGAGGAAGTGTAAAAAGGAGGCAAGAATTCCTGCTGCTGGTGAGCTGTAACAAGAGGAATCTTTCAGAGGGACTTGGCTCTGCTGCTTGGCTCCTAGTCCAGGTCAGGGTAGCCTTTCAGGTCCATGCGGTCACCGATCTGTGTCTTCATTAGCGCTCGAGGAGCTCCTCTTGCCGGACTACAGATGAAGGCTGTGCCGTTGCATAAGAGAAGCTCTTTGCTCCACTTTCACGCTGCCTGAATGCAAACATTGTGTCTGTTTGTGTGTGAGAGAAACTGCAACCAGTGGCCACCAAACACACTTCCTAATTCCCAGAATGCCATGCCTTAGTGCTCAAACGAGCTGCCCGCCAAGTCTTTTACGCACTTTATGGATGGTAATGTGTGTTTGCTTGACCCTGTCGTGATTTTCATCCTCCCTCCTAGATTTTGTTGCTCCTGAGGGCCAAAAGTGAGACTGAATGACATCATGACAGAGATGAGCTTTGACGAGATAAAGCCAAAGGAGTCAGGAGAGTGCTGCTGAGTGGTGAAATGGAGAAGTGAGACAGAAAGGAAAGCTGCAGGGGATATTTTTGAGGAACTCGTTCTGACGTCAGAAGCTAGAAGAAAAGAGGAGTTTTCTCTGTAAATAAACAAAGGTCGATGCTTCAGAAACGTAAGAATTAAGACTGCTTCTGCTCTGTTGCATTAACCTCTCCCAGCAGAGCATCGTCTTCTGCAAATACAACCAAAAAAATGAAGAGCAGCGTCTAGGCAAGAGCAAACAGAGAACACCAGAGTCTTTAAATAGATGTCAGAAAAAGAGAAGTGTGAAGTGGACAGACATTACACACACAGAAAGAGACAGAGCGAGGAAGAGTGAGAGCAGAAGTTTATATTTGTCTCCAGAGAAGCAGAGAGTGGCAACCGGTGCCACCGAGGGATTCTGAGCTGGGATAACCTGGGATTTACTCAGAAAGCATTTCAGAAGGAAGACGAGAGGAAGAGAGAGCTGGTGAGGAGAAACCGAAGGTTAGGATAGAAGAACAAGAAGAACACCGAGAGGAAACGAGGGTAAGAAGAGAGAGAGAGAGAGGTGGATGTGTTTAATGTAACGCTGTTTAACCGGCTCAGTGTATGCACCGGCTGGACGCCGCCTGCCTTGATATCTTCAGCTGAGAAGAGCAGACAGCATCACCAGGCCAACCGTATCCTGGCAACCATCGGCCGAGCTCTGGTCTCGGGATGGACCTCATGCTGCTCCAGCCTCACTTGCAGGGTGCTGATACGTGTGTGGCTAAAACACACCAGCCCCGTCTGCTCATGCATCAGAAGTTTTTCACCACTTCACAGGAGGCCGCGCTCTTGATCTCAGCTTGACTTCTCCTTTGTAATCACCTTGTCAAGGCGAGAATCTCTTATTCATGTATTCATCATCTTGGCTAAGAGTGCATCCTGGAGCAGGTGGTCTAATAGCAGGGTGTGTTTTTGCATGTTTGAAACGGCAGTCGTGAGATAGAGAGGTGACTCAGCACACGTCAACCGATGTAGACGTGGTTCTGATTTGAAACAATAGAGAATGTCAGGAAGCCGTCTCAGCGAGTGTACCTCAGTGCTGCATTGCAACACCCATTCTTGCTGAGTAACTACAACAAGACGGAGCCTTGTTCTTTCTCGTGGTGGATGGTGGCATCTCGTAAACATGCTAATGCTGATCATAAATCGTCCCCACTGGGGGGGGGAATAAGACTGTGATGCATGCTAACATCACACATAACGACAGAAGAGGAAGTGAGCTGCTGCTAATCGTCTGCTAGCAAAAATCCTCCACTGAGAGAGGAAATAATAAAGGAAGGAGGTTTTCATACTGAGAGTCGTTATTTAAATTCTGGATTCTGCTTTTGGCTGCTTGTTGTGTTTAATTAAACCACAGAAACACTCGAGTCCTCATGCTTGTTAGAACCTTGAGGGTTTTTTGTGGCCATTTTGAAGTTTGTTTCTGTTGTAAAGCTACTGTTCTTAAAAGGCCTCTTTTTATTAACAAACCTATACACAGCTGTCAGCAGAGCGCTGGGATCCAGTGATTTAATAGATTTTAATAACTTTAAATTCACTTCACTTGTGAGCTGACATGGACTTTAACAACAATGACTCGTAACTTAATATTTACGGTAAATGCTTCATCAGCACTTTTCTGATCAGTTGTTTTTGCTGCTTGTTTTGTCAAATAACTGAAAACACCTTTAAAGAAGTTGTTGTAACCTCAGGAAATGATTTAGTTTTATGCTGTAAGTTTGGTCAAAGGACTTGTTGAGTCAAGAATAGTTACAATTCAAAGTGTGGGACTTGACTCGACTCAGGACTTCATGTCGTGACTGAGATATGACTTGAGTGAACAGACCTGAAAATAAAATGTGACTTAACAATGACTTGGTCTCACCTGTGGCTGTCAGTGGCTTAAATCAGAAGAAGGATGCTGTTCAGTAGGATACCTTGATTTGTTTATTTTTTAGTTTTTGATTTCTTTCTTTCGTGTTTTCTTACGTTTCACCCTGTTCAGAGCTGCATGTTTGAAATAAAATTCCAAACAAACAGCTGTGCATCACTTCACGATTTACATGATGACAAGCTAGCTGTCAGCAGTAGCAGCATTAGTGTAGCACTTCCAGGGAATTTGGTTCATTTTATTGAGCTGCAGGATTCTGTTTCACCTCTTGATTTTTGCGAACTCTTTTTATACAACGTTGCTAAGCCTTGATTCATTTCTGATTGTTTGCATGTGAGCTGTGTGGCTGCAGAGCTCTGATCTTTGCGTAGAGAATATAAAGGCATGCACAGACTGCTGAAGCATTAGAGAGGAGCATTCAGGGTTTGATGATGTACTATAGTAATGTAACTGGATTAAAACCACTGTCCAGCTCTACGGAGCAGCCTAATGCGGCCCTGCTGTAAATGGATACAGCATTCGCTGAGTATCAGATTCAAACTGAGATCAGTGTCACTGGAATGTCTGACTTCGCTCTGGACTCAACAGAGGGACAAAGGAGAAATGACCATTAGAGGGGAGCAGATAAAACACAACCTGCTGTGTTGTTTGTGTGCCTGTTGTGTGTTCTCCTGCAGGCTGCCAGGTTCTGTATGCATTTTATTGTTTGCTCCCATCCAGGTCGCCAGCCATGGGGAACCTCATTAAGGTCCTTGGCAAGGATTTAGAGAACTGTCCGCATTTTTTCCTGGACTTTGAAAGTAAGTGAGCGCCAGGGGTGTGTGTGCACATGTGTGTGTTTGACTCGTGAGCATGGAGAAGAGGTGTGCAGAGAGCGGTCGGTGGGCGGGGTCAGATGTGAGTTGTTGATGGTGTGATGGAGTGTTGTTGGGGTGCTGTTTGTCATTATCAGACGCACTTCAGTCCCACTCTCTTAATAATGACGATACAGACACATGCATTGGTATTAGTGATGTGCACAAGTTGGACAACCAGTTAATACAGACGTTTAGATTTATCACGGGTAGTTTTCATTTTGGGTTTTTAATGATTGATTTGAACCTTTCTGTTTACAGGCTGGAATGACTGGACAACATACAACTTCAGTGATTTAAAAACAAAAATTGGGTGTACAAGTTTGAATTTAGTGGATTATCTCTTCCACGCAGGGTCAAGGTCATGCATACTGTGTAGTATTGAAAAAAAACAAAATACAACTTAAGATATAGAGGAATTATATAAAGAACCAATACAAATGTGACATTATGTGTAACTAAGGATGAGATCAGCTGAGATCATTAACTTGCTGTCAGTGATCCTGATTAACTGCTGTTTCTCTTTTCACCATAAAACAGATTTGTTTGACTTCACTAACTGGATAGACACTCAGAACAATGGGAACATCCAAAGAACTCAATAAAGATTTAAGAAGGAGATCTGTAGAACTACAAAGGTTGGGCATGGAGCCATTTGTGAACAACACAGGAACCATTAAGGCTCAAGCTACTGGAACACTCTGGTCCCAGTGAAGACACATGGATGAGTCAAATGTCTGCTGGACAAAAGTTTTACAGTCATTTGATGCAAAAATGTAAAAGTTTGGCCACAATGACTTTGTTTGGAGGAGTTAGTGGGACACTTTCAAAACCTAAAAACTGTGGCAACTGTCAAACATGGTGGTGGCAGCATCATGTTGTGGTACTAGTACACAAAATAGATGAAATCATTAAAAAATACTTCCAGATTCTTCAAATGCAGATTAAATTATCAGCTAGATGGCTGAAACTTGAACACAGCTGGATTTTCCATCAGGACAATCACCCCAAACATTAACGTGTTCTCCGTCATGATTGAGGTAGTGCAGGACCCAAATGCAGAAGATGGAGGCAGGAACAGGTGAGGTAAAACACAAAAACAGCTTTATGGCTGGCTGGACTCAGGAGACACAGGACACAGGACACAGGACACAGGACACAGGACACAGGACACAGGACACAGGACACAGGACACAGGACACAGGACACAGGACACAGGACACAGGACACAGGACACAGGACACAGGAGGCTGAGGATGCAACACAAGGACTTGACAGGGAGTGACTGAACTAAACAGAATATATAGGGAGGGAGCTTATTAAGGAGATGAGACACACCTGTGGAGGATTAGTGCAGGACACAGGAGGAGGAACACAGGCACAAACTGGACACAAGGGGGCAGAATGACATTCTCTATCAGTTCTGCCAAGAAAAGTGGTCGAATATTCACTAGAATTAAATCAAAAATGTGTTGATGGTTACAAAAACATTTGGTTGAGGTCCAGTTTGCAAAGGAACATTTAACTAAATATTAGTGAAGCCTGAATATATCTATATTTCTCCTGTGTGGAAGAAAAAAATCCACAGTAAGTTCAAATTTGAATTCAAATCTTCTTGAATTATTGATTGATTGAAGTTGTATCTTGAGTAATCATTCCACCTGCAACAACGGACAGTTCAAATAAATCATTGTTATCGCCCTAAATAATAACACATTCATGCACAGGATGTGTGTGTGTAAAGTTCTGTTTTATCTATAAATGAATTCTTTAGTAATATTAAAAATACCAGCAATTTTATCAGTTTAGAATCTAAATACTTTGACTCCTCTGAGTGTTTGATGAGAGTGGGATTAAAGGCGCTTCACGTCGATGTCGCCATGCTTCACCCAGACCGTACTCCAACCATTCCAACAACCGCTCGCTCATCCCGTCACCCACCCAGACCACCATCCTCACACACACACACACACACACACACACTCAAAGCTCACACACATCTACACACCCATGTGCGCACAGTCCCAACACCCATCCCTCCATCACCCACACTCTTCTCCCCTCTCTCTGTTCCAGGGGGCTCATGGGAAACCTCCTGAAAGTGCTGGCTTGCGCCGAACTTGAGCATGGCCCAATAGTTTTCCTTGACTTTGAACGTGAGACCATCAGCTTCCTTTTTTTTGAGTTATCCCTTTCTATTTGTTGCCTCTCCTTTTTTTAATCATTCCACCTTAGCTGGCCATTGTTGCATCTTTATTTCCCTTTTCCTCCTCTTCAGTTCTTTCCTTTATCTTCTCTCGTCTTCCTAAGACTGGCATTTGAAAGTCATTTGGCTCCTGTTTTTTTTAACAGACCCTATTCACAAACATGACACTTTTTATTAGACGGATGCACAAAAGCACATTGACAGAGCTGCAAAATGACAACAATAAGCTCTGATTTCCACGACTAACAACAAATGTCAGTCCTGCGTGGTTTTTCGGTTGCTAAGAGATGACGATGTCTAAAAAAACCTCCATCGTCATCCGTCCGCATCATCATCTCATTGCTCCCTGTTTGACCTATCTGTGTGTGTATTTTCCACCAATGTGTGAGAGTGAAAGTGACTAAGAGAATGAGAGAATGACCTGTAAATACGATCCCTTCTTCCTCTTTCTCTCTCATTTTGAACTTTGCAGTGTAAAAGAAATCCATCCTAACAATGTCTTTAACGTCTTGCTGTTATGGATAATATTCTGTGTTTTAGTGTTGAATTCTAATTATCGTCCTTTTTAACTACTTTTTCTTTAAATTATAAAACAAAGTCCACAGAAGATATTTCTGGATCAATTATGACTAAACAAATTGTTAAGATGTGGATGTTTTGCACTCTATCCCTGCATTTCCTGCCCCTTTCCTGCCACTTCCCTCCTGTAACAGCTGGCTTTCCTCCTTCTGATTTGTAGTCTGAATGCCTGAATGGGAGTGGGAGAGCTCAGTGCTGGCGTGAGACGTCGAGCTGTCAAACAGGCTGAATTTCCTCTTGTTTTATTATGCATGTGATTCTCTCCAACTTCAAAAGCAAATAGAATGACTCAGACTCGGGGGGCTTTAGACCTCCTCCCCCTCTCCTCACC
>SSNR01000218.1:510294-613953 GCA_006937965.1 Callopanchax toddi
AGGACACAGGACACAGGACACAGGACACAGGACACAGGACACAGGACACAGGAGGCTGAGGATGCAACACAAGGACTTGACAGGGAGTGACTGAACTAAACAGAATATATAGGGAGGGAGCTTATTAAGGAGATGAGACACACCTGTGGAGGATTAGTGCAGGACACAGGAGGAGGAACACAGGCACAAACTGGACACAAGGGGGCAGAATGACATTCTCTATCAGTTCTGCCAAGAAAAGTGGTCGAATATTCACTAGAATTAAATCAAAAATGTGTTGATGGTTACAAAAACATTTGGTTGAGGTCCAGTTTGCAAAGGAACATTTAACTAAATATTAGTGAAGCCTGAATATATCTATATTTCTCCTGTGTGGAAGAAAAAAATCCACAGTAAGTTCAAATTTGAATTCAAATCTTCTTGAATTATTGATTGATTGAAGTTGTATCTTGAGTAATCATTCCACCTGCAACAACGGACAGTTCAAATAAATCATTGTTATCGCCCTAAATAATAACACATTCATGCACAGGATGTGTGTGTGTAAAGTTCTGTTTTATCTATAAATGAATTCTTTAGTAATATTAAAAATACCAGCAATTTTATCAGTTTAGAATCTAAATACTTTGACTCCTCTGAGTGTTTGATGAGAGTGGGATTAAAGGCGCTTCACGTCGATGTCGCCATGCTTCACCCAGACCGTACTCCAACCATTCCAACAACCGCTCGCTCATCCCGTCACCCACCCAGACCACCATCCTCACACACACACACACACACACACACACTCAAAGCTCACACACATCTACACACCCATGTGCGCACAGTCCCAACACCCATCCCTCCATCACCCACACTCTTCTCCCCTCTCTCTGTTCCAGGGGGCTCATGGGAAACCTCCTGAAAGTGCTGGCTTGCGCCGAACTTGAGCATGGCCCAATAGTTTTCCTTGACTTTGAACGTGAGACCATCAGCTTCCTTTTTTTTGAGTTATCCCTTTCTATTTGTTGCCTCTCCTTTTTTTAATCATTCCACCTTAGCTGGCCATTGTTGCATCTTTATTTCCCTTTTCCTCCTCTTCAGTTCTTTCCTTTATCTTCTCTCGTCTTCCTAAGACTGGCATTTGAAAGTCATTTGGCTCCTGTTTTTTTTAACAGACCCTATTCACAAACATGACACTTTTTATTAGACGGATGCACAAAAGCACATTGACAGAGCTGCAAAATGACAACAATAAGCTCTGATTTCCACGACTAACAACAAATGTCAGTCCTGCGTGGTTTTTCGGTTGCTAAGAGATGACGATGTCTAAAAAAACCTCCATCGTCATCCGTCCGCATCATCATCTCATTGCTCCCTGTTTGACCTATCTGTGTGTGTATTTTCCACCAATGTGTGAGAGTGAAAGTGACTAAGAGAATGAGAGAATGACCTGTAAATACGATCCCTTCTTCCTCTTTCTCTCTCATTTTGAACTTTGCAGTGTAAAAGAAATCCATCCTAACAATGTCTTTAACGTCTTGCTGTTATGGATAATATTCTGTGTTTTAGTGTTGAATTCTAATTATCGTCCTTTTTAACTACTTTTTCTTTAAATTATAAAACAAAGTCCACAGAAGATATTTCTGGATCAATTATGACTAAACAAATTGTTAAGATGTGGATGTTTTGCACTCTATCCCTGCATTTCCTGCCCCTTTCCTGCCACTTCCCTCCTGTAACAGCTGGCTTTCCTCCTTCTGATTTGTAGTCTGAATGCCTGAATGGGAGTGGGAGAGCTCAGTGCTGGCGTGAGACGTCGAGCTGTCAAACAGGCTGAATTTCCTCTTGTTTTATTATGCATGTGATTCTCTCCAACTTCAAAAGCAAATAGAATGACTCAGACTCGGGGGGCTTTAGACCTCCTCCCCCTCTCCTCACCCACCTCTGTGCCATCTGTGAGCTCTCCCTCCCCCGGCGGGGACACACTCACCTCTGTCACACAAGTCTGGTTTGAGCTGCACTCACCTCTCGGAAGGAGTCTGAAACGTAGACCGAGAAGATCTGACAGCAAAACAAAACGTAGAGAACAATTTAATAACATCTGCAAACTGACGCAAAAGAATTCTGAAAATATGTGTTATAATGGCTTCAAATGTTGATGTTTTAGTCAAGCATCAGATGAAAAGGTCCTAATTGCTCTAAATAGGAGGAAACACCTCAATATAATAGCCTAAAATGACCTAAATTAGCAGTTTCTGTATCTTTATCAAATGACAGTAAAGACGTCCCAGACTGATAAAACTATTAACCACTGAAGGGTTTTAATGAAACATTCAAAAAGTAATCACTGGTTGTACATCAAAACTCATTGATGTTTGGAGTCAACCAGATTATCAACATATGTAAATAATGTAATAACTCAGTAGATTTTATAGATATTCAGCCAGGATGTGATGTGTTAGTAGCTGATAGACATCCAAACTCCAAGCTCTATGAGATTACATCATTTCTCAAAGTCAAATAATCTTATAATAAAGACCTTTGAGTCATTTAAGACAAAAATGCCTCCAAGTCCTTTAGAATTTATAGTTTGAATCATCTGTCACCTCAGCTGGATCCACTATAATCTTACATAAACTTTGATTATATCATTATAGTTTAGGGAAATAAAATTAAGAAAAAAAATTTTTTTTTTTCTGAGAGAAACTTTGGGCATCTCTTTAGCACTGGTATCTGCCAAATACTCCCAAATCATAATGCCATAATTGATCGTAGCTTAGCTTATCCTACCTTAGCTTATCTTACATTAGCTTAATTTATCTGACTTTAGCTTAGCTTACCTTAGTTATCTTACCATAACTTATCTTATCTTATCTTATCTTATCTTATCTTATCATCTTATCTTATCTTATCTCATCTCAGCTTAGCTTAGCTTAGCTTAGCTTAGCTTAGCTTAGCTTAGCTTAGCTTAGCTCACTAGCTCTCACTGGCCACAACCATTAGAGGAAACAACTTATAAGTTACATATTTAGCGGAAAAACTATGTAGTCCAAGTTACTTTTATTAATAAAAACAGAAACATGACTCTACTAATGATCTCAACCTTAGACATTTTTCAGGGTCTATAATAATCTGGGCAGTGAACCAGGTTGTTGTTTCTTTTTTTTATGCTAAGCTAAATTCTCGTCTCTTGAGTCCAGGTCCATATATAGATTACAAGACTGGTAAGGATTTTCTTATCTGAGCCTCAGGACAAGAATTTAATATTATAGTCATCTAATTAATTGCTGGTTAACATACTATGTTGTTTAGCAGAAGATTAAAGGAGGCTTTAATGAGGTGTTATAAAAATAGCAGAGGTTGCGGTGCTTAATAGGGCAGCCGGTGTGCACACAGGACAGCAGATTTCCTATGATTACTATTACTCTGCAGGGCGTCAGCGCCTCAGGGTGCAAAAATAATCAGCAGTGCTGCTGCAGATAAAGAGCTGCCAGGGAACACTCACTGCACACCTGAGTCACAGACAAAGAGAAGAAAACACAGTTGTGACTCAGGAGTCTTCAAAATGTGTTAATCAAACGTTTAATCTCTCGTGCAAACTTGCAGGATGCCACACCAGCAAACAAAGCAGAAACTGGGAGGATCACTGCAGCAAAAACACCAAGTCTGCACAATCCTGTCCAGGAACAGGGAGGGAAAAACTGAACAGCAGCAAACCTCAAGGACAAAAAGTATCTGTAGTGTAGACAGCCACAGGAGTGAGATGGATAAGACTATTACCTGGATCAGATGGGCTAATAACACCAATCCAGGCCTGTATGAACCTCTGCTGAATGGACATCTCAGTAGAGATTCAGACTTCTGAAGCTACCATGTTATTTGCTGCCTCCCAGTGAAACACTGATCAAACCTCACCGTGTGACAGAGTGTGACTCACAAGTCTCCTGATCTAATTCCAACAGGAAATTGTACAAATATTTTTTTTTCACCAGCCAGATTTTGACCTCAGATATTTACAACAGCAATTATGATTTAATCTTCTAACTTGGATGAAATGCAACATTTTGGAGAAAATAATCTCAGGTTCTTATCTGGCTTTGTTCCTTATTGGTCTCCTTCTCTCCAAATCCTCTCTCTTCTTTCTTTGTCTTCTCTTTTGTTTTACTTCCCCTGAACATTTGCATCTCTTCCCACACCTTACATCACACCCTCCCCTCCCTCCCCTCTCAGATGCCCAGCCCACAGAGGCAGAGACGGCCGTGTGGAACCAGGTCAGCGCTGTGCTGGAGGAGGCTCACGGGATCCTGGCAGAGCTGCAGTCCTATAACGGAGCGGGACAGGAGATACGAGAGGTGAAGAGGGGAAACGGAGCTGTCAAGTCTCAAGTGTGGCGTTCAATCATGACACTTCTCTTATTCATAAAACCTGCTGGGATGTGAGGTCTGCAGAACACCACGCAGTAAACACAGCTGGAAATGTGTAAAAGCATATTTAAGCAACTGTTTTCAATAATAAGAGACGTCTGAATATCATCAGTGATCATACAGGATTTAACTTCATCATCAACACATCTCAGTGTCAGGCGAGGAGGTTTTAACCTGTGTGTGTGTTTTTCCAATATTAGACCAGCTATAACTTCATCCCATCTCAACATAAAATGTGTTTTTTACTAAAACTATGGTATGAAAAGATGATATGCATCCCTTCAAGGGATGCTAGAAAGTAACATCTAATTAAGGCACGTTTATTAATTGTATTTTTGGTTAATATATCTTTTTTATCAGGAATAATCGTATTGAGATCCTGAATCTCTGAATGGGAGTTGTGGGCAAGACAGCAACACTAAAATATAGATTTATAAATATTCTGATGATTCTGAAAGCTGAACCAACTGAACATCATTTACTAATAAACTCTCAGGATTTCTCATGGTTTCTTTTGGAACTGAGGTCAAACTTTAGCAGCTGCAGGACTTTGCTCCCAATATTCACATACTTTTTTTGTTTTTGTTGTAGTTCCTTTGATTAGTCTGCTGTAGAGACACCTTCTTGTTGGTGTCATTAAACCCCCAACTACAATGTCACCCTTCTGACTTGACCGGCATCAATAGAGGTTCATCTGTAGGAATGGAGCTGGTTCTAATGATTACATAATGAATACATACATGAGCAGTTCGTATAAATGATTATTTCACTTCCTTGCCTCGTAAAAGTAAACACTTTAATCTATTTCAGTTATAAAATTCAAGCTCTTTCAAAAGCTGGGAAATACTCAAGCATTTTAAGGGGTTTCAATCACCCATAAGAGCCCTGTAATAACAGAATTACTTATAATGCATCAGAAATAGACCTTTAGTGTGGGGAAGTGCAAGTAAGAGTTTTATTTATGGTTTTTCTTCTTGTAGGTGACTAAAAATGGCCTTCCTCATTAACAAACAGTGTTTCCACTTCTGTATCTGTAAAACAAATGGGCAAACTGCTGTATCCTGTTTAAATGACTGATCCATCAGTCGGTTCTTTAAGTCTGTATATCTGGTAAATTAAAAAAGTGAAAATGTCTCACTAATTCTGACTTTGAGGAAGAGAGGAGGGTTTTTAATCTGTTTTTGAAAGTTCCATCTGCTTGTGTCCCTGGCCTGCAGGCCATCCAGAACCCAGGCGACCTGGCTCTCCAGGAGAAGGCCTGGAATGCAGTCTGCCCCCTGGTGGCCAAGCTGAAGAGGTTCTATGAGTTCTCCCTGCGACTGGGTGAGTTTGACTCTTCTGTTCAGGTTAAACCTCACAGAGAGACGTGGATAAATCAGAGGCTCAGTACAGATGGGAAGTTTTCTGCTAACTAAACAGTTTTTAATGAAGTTGTCTTTAAAAGCTGTAAACAATGAGTCAAAATAGAGAGGAGCAATTCAACAAGCTGAAATGAACTTTACTTGCACTGTAATTAAAAACAAATCTTTTATTTAAAAATGCTTTTCCAATGAAATGTGTGAATCAGATCATTACTGGATACCAGCAGGATGCACTGTGTGACTTTGAGTTCAGCAGCATTCCTAAACTCTCTCTCTCTCTCTCTCTCTCTCACACACACACACACACACACACATACACACACACACACACACACACACACACACACACACACACACACACACACACACACACACATACGCTGCCTCGTCCTCTCAAGCATCTCTGCAGCATCCTGACCCAGCAGCTAGGCAGCCGTTGCTACGGAAACAACGGTACATGGTTGGTCCAGTGCTGAGGGAGAGAGAGAGAGACAGAGAGAGTGAAACAGAGTTCAGCTGCCGCCTCTGCTCTGCCTTCCAATAATACCTCCATTTCAGGGACATTGTGTTCTCAGCTTACTTCTAAAGTGAGAGCTGGCTGATAAATCATGATAATGTAGTTTCAGCATCAGATATGACTCGAAATCCACAGTGATGGAGGGAAGAGGATCAAATCCTAAAGATCCTGAGGGGATAATCTACAACGTCTCCTGTTTCTGCACTATGAACCCTCTATTTCTCTATTTATTTAGGGAATAAAGAAGCAAGCGGTCTGATTTAAAGCAAATAAAAAGCTGGAGTGTTTCTTTATCTAACCTGTCACTTTAAACCATCAGGAGTCAGTGGATGCAGACCGTGCACTTTATGCTAGCAGCAGGAGGGAGACTGGGGTTTCTGCCCAAGCCCTTTAGATTAAACACTCTGCTGTATTTATAGAAGGCCCTTATGCATTTTTAATAGAGGAAGGGATGGAGCCTCAGGAGGCCCAGCTCTGAGGCACCTCCACCACCCAGTCTCTGAGTCGGACTCTGGTGTCGGATTTGGAAGTAGTTCAGTGCCATCTGTGACCCAGGGGACTGTGTGTTCACTGATACAGCCGCCACATGCAGCATTTACAGAATCTGCTCTTTGAGTTTGTGTTGCAGAGTGAAATCTACTGTTAATGCTTTGGTTATTCACACACACTCAACAGGTGTCAGAGAAGGGATGACTAAGCCTCTGTAGAGCAACGTTTTCTCTTTACGTCTTTGTTTCTAAGTTGGCTACATTCTGAGGTGTGTGCATGTCCCTGCAGAGAATGCCCTGCGCAGCCTGCTGGAGGCGCTGACGAGCCCGCCCTACGCTCCCATGCAGCACCTGGAGCGAGAGCAGGCCCTGGCCAAACAGTTCGCTGAGATCCTTCATTTTACACTCAGCTTCGATGAACTAAAGGTAAAAAGAATCATTATCATTCTAATTATTCCTCTCCAACGCTGACCTTTGCTGTGCAGGAGGCCATTGATTAACCTTGTGACACCATATATGTCCTGCAGATGACAAACCCAGCCATTCAGAATGACTTCAGCTACTACAGGAGGACTATAAGCAGGAACAGGCTGAACAATCAGCAGGTGAGATCCAGATTAGGGGGTCCTGCTTGTAAACAAATGAATTAACAAATTAACAGCTGGATGTTGACTAGTTAGCATTTTAAAAGTTATATTTTTCACTTTTAGCTCCTCATAACAATAAAAACGAGGTGTGAAATTGTTAGTTACTTTTTACCACATCTATATGGAAATTAAAATGGTATGCCTAAATGTTTAAATATAAATAATAATAATGCAAAAATTAAACATTCAGAATCAATTCATGAAGTTAAATCTAAATGAAATCTAATTCCTTTCAAATAAACTTTTAGCTATCCTTTTAGCCCCCTAGCTAACATGACAGTGTCCCTTTGGTGGTTTAATTTTATTCTAAATCGTTACATTTAACCAAACATATTTGAATTTTATTTTAAATATTTAGATTAACTTTTATATATTAAGATTTTAATCTAAATAAAGTTTATAGATTTAGATTTTGTTCCAAATATTTAGATTTAAATTTACATTTAGATTTTTTCTCTGTACATTACAGATTTTTTTCCTAAATATTTAGATTTAGCTTCATACATTTAGATTATATATGTATAGTGATTCTAACTATTTAGATTAACTATCTATTATTAGAATTTGTTATAAATGTTTAGAATTACCTTTCTAGGTTCAGATTTTATTCTAAATATCTATTTTTAAGATTAACAGTTAAATGTGGTCAAATCTAACTTTAAGTTTCTGAATGTATTATGTCACGTTCAGCGCCCCATACCAGATTACTGTCACGATGAAATGAGGTTTTACGTTGATGCTCTTTGTTCTAATGATCTAAATGTTTCCTATTATTTACATTTGAGCTATACCAGTTGATTAGAGCCAGTATTACTGCCACCGTTGATCCCTCTTATTGCATGATGTGATCACTGTGCTGACTTTTGCAGCTGGATGCAGAGAATGAGGTGAACAACGAGATGGCCAATCGAATGTCTCTGTTCTACGCCGAAGCGACACCGATGCTGAAGACTCTGAGTAACGCCACCACCAAGTTTGTTTCAGAGGTATTAATCCATAACAGTAGCAGCACCTAAGAACACCTGCATTTAACTTAATCAAAGAGTTGATGCTGAATAGAAGTATATTAAATTTATAATTGCATCATGCAGTCATGGTGATATAAGCCCACTCACTTTCAGTTTAAGGGTTTTTACACATCAGGACATAATAAACAGCAGGAGTCTTGAGCATACAGGTGTGTGTTAACACAACCCTAGACGGGAAAGACAACAGCAGTGACCTAACTGTTTCTGTCCACCCGTCAGGGAAGGGTTAAAGGTCATTTATAAATCTAGGTCATGTTTTGCCCAAGGACACAATGAGAAAGTGACCTATAGCCACTGCTGGGTTGAAACTGACAGCCTTCCAGTTGCCAGATGAACACTCTACCTACTGAGCTACTGCCACCCCAAGAGGTACAGCAGGGCCTCTACAGACCTCAGGTTTAAAACAGATTGACTGTAAAGAAAAGAATCAAGGTGCTGAAATGGTTCAAAGTCCAGAACTCACAATGAAATGTGGTGGGACCTTAAGCAGCTTAGAAACAAATCTACCTCCCAATGCCAGAAAAAAGCTACAGACTCATCACATCCTGGACATCGTCTCTCCCAGCTGAGATACAGAGCAATGAGAACCAGGACAAACCGCCTCAAGAACAGTTTTTATCCAAGAGCAACCATAACTCTCAATTCACAATAAAACATCTTTTTGTCATCCCCCCAATAGAGTCCTTAACTCAACAATCTGACCTGTCACACTTATTGACATTTAAAGAACTAAAAATTGTAACTTCTTATTTATTTTGCTAGTAATTCTAACTTGTATGCCTCACTGCACCGTCTAAATTCCATTGTTCCTTGTTTAAAGTGACAATGAAATGAAATATTTGTTTTGATTTGATTTAAATGTCTCCGTTCATGGCAGGACACTCAGCAGAAGTCTGAACCAGGTTGGCTTGTTTGAGAGTTTCAGGAGAAACGGCTCTGATTTACAAACCTTCATCCTATTGAACCACAAGACAAATAAACCTTAGAGGTGTTACCCATAATGCACTGCACAGTGTTTGGCTAAAAGCAAACCGTAACAGAAAACCTGGTGTTGCTGCTTAAAGAGGCTGCTGGATGATGGGGTTGGCTAAGTCAGGATGGAAACTTGTGAGTTTTTTTATGAACTTGAGGTTTGTTCTGAATCATTTCAGACCAGACCACATCATTTTAACTCTAACACTGAGAGAGGGTGGACTCTCTTTCCCATGATGCTGCTGATCACTTTATTCTCTTGTTTAGTTTTTGCATCATTACCATCAGCATCAATTAGCCAACCTAAAACTGGTTCTCGTGCATAAAGTAGATCAATATTCATAAATTGACAAAAACAATACATGCAATTAATTATATCATTCTGTGATTGAGTTAATTCTGGGGTTTATGTCCTGCTTTTCTAAATCACATGTGAAGAACAGCCTTTCTCTGTAGAGGCATTAGGCTGTTTGGTCCTGATGGGACATGCAGCGCTGTTGAGGAATCCTGTTGAGACTCGTGCTAAACGTAGAGGACACGCTGCTCACGACTCTCTGAGTGCTCTGTCTCCACCTACTGATAGAACACCTCCTGGATAATAAATCGAAGTAAGGCTGTGATTTGTCTCCTGTGTTGCTCCAGAATAAGACCCTGCCCATAGAGGACACCACAGACTGCCTGAGCACCATGGCCTGCGTGTGTCGTGTCATGTTGGAGACTCCGTGAGTTCTCGACTCCTCACTCCCCTCCATCATCCTCCCTTTAATCATCTCATCCTCTCTGAATGTCTGAAGACTGGTTTCTAATTAGCAAGGTCCTTCACAGTTCAAAAGATGTGATGGTCTTTGTCTTTGTCCATTGCTTTCATCCCATCTGGTGGTCACCTTGACTCAAAGTCCCGATCTGGTTTCTGGTTTTTGAATGAAACAAACGTTATTATAGATGATCACTGTCCTCCGTCTCTGTCTCAGGGAGTACCGCTGCCGGTTCACCAACACAGACACCATGCTGTTCTGCATGAGGGTGATGGTGGGCGTCATCATCCTCTACGACCACGTTCATCCTGTCGGGGCTTTCGCCAAAACCTCTAAAATCGATGTGAGTGAAACAAATACAGCAGGTCTATTCCTCTAGCTAGTTTGTATGTTTAGTCTATTTTTTACAGCTCTATAATGTAAAGTGTCTCATTAAGTCAAACATTTAACTTGTTAGCAAATGTTTTATGGAGCGTTTTGGCTCAAACTTTGCATTTATATATTTAAATTTGTTAAAACAAAAAGTAAATGAAACAATCAGGGGACGCACAAAATTACCACAGAGTTACACCATCGACATTGTTTTCAGTGTTCATTTTACAACTTTTCAAATACAGCAAATACATTTAGTATTTATTTTTTCAGTCATGAAAGTAATTTGTGTAGACAGAAGTATCCTGCATACATATGCATTCATACACATACATATAAATACAGCATCAAATGTTCCTCTGACAACATCTTTATCTTTTCAGCTAACTTGTATTCTTGCTTCAGTGTTTTAAATGTTTCTGATATCAGCACTAAAACAGACATTAGGAGCTTCCAGGTGTGTCACCACATCCTCTGCTTCCTGTACTCAGATCATCTGGAGCATTTAATTAATATAAGTTACGATCTCAGTTCATTTAGATCACTGTTCCTCAGCTGCAGCCCCGCTGACATGTGGCATTCCTCAGGGATCTATTATCAGCCCAGCACTGTTTTGTCTGTATATGCTGCCCCTGGGGAATGTTTTCAGAAAGTACAACATTCCATTCCACCTTTTTGCAGATGACATTCAGATGCCTTTGAAGCTGAGAGGCAGTAACTCTCTGACTCCTCTCATGGACTGTGTGGCTGAGATTAAAGCATGGCTACATTCTAACGTCTTGTACCTAAACAACAGTAAAACTGAAGTTATTCTTTTTGGACATAAAGATCCACCTTCCACACCTGATGTTCTTGGACTGCTGACCCCCTTCACCAGATCCTCTGTTAGGAATCTGGGGGTCATTTTTGACAGCAATTTTAAACTAGATCATCAGGTCAGCTCAGTGGTTAAATCTAGTTTTTATCATCTCCGTCTTTTAGCTAGAGTTAAGTCCTGCTTCAGTTTTAAAGATTTTGAGAAGGTAGTTTATGCTTTTATCACTACATGTATTGATTACTGTAACTCATTATACAAAGGCATCCATCAGTCTTCCATGCACCACCTGCAGTTGGTTCAGAACGCTGTGGCTCAGCTTTTAACAGGAACATGGAAAAGTGAGCATATAACCCCGATCTTAGCTTCCCTTCACTGGCTCCCTGTTTGCTACAGGATTGATTTTTAAATTTTAATGCTAGTTTTTAAGGCACTAAATGGCTTGCCCCCTCCTATCTATCAGATCTCCTAGAACAGCGCTCCAACTCCAGAACACTCAGGTCAAACAATCAGATGAACCTCGCTGTACCCAGATCTAAATACAAGAGTAAGAGTGATCGTGCCTTTGCGGTGTCGGCTCCAGGATTGTGGAACAAGCTTCCTTTGCAAATTAGATCAGCTCAGAGTTTGGGAGACTTTAAAAAGCTCTTAAAAACTCACCTATTGACTAACAGGGTTGCTAACTGGTTGCTAACAGGGTTGCTAACTGGTTGCTAACAGGGTTGCTGACACAGAATAACAGGATTATCTGGAAGGGACTGGATGAACCTGATCAGTGTAGGCTATAGGTGATTAGTGAAATGCTGAGCAGGTGGGCTGATTAACTGAATGAGGAGCAGGTGTGCAGAGAGATTTAGGAGCTGAGGGTTAAAGCTAAGCTAACATCGATGTACTGCTATAAAAAGTTATAGCTCACTAATCCCAGCTGAGCTATTTTTGTATAATTTTCTGTGATTTTTCTAAAGCTGCAGGAGAAAAAACGAATTAAACGTTGTGACAGAAAACAGGAAATTGGCAGTCGAATAAAAATAGTGGATCAATGGATATGCAGCAGCACCTTAATAAAAGATAACCACAAAGGTCACTGCTATCTGTTTTTTTATAAAGTGTTCACTCTGAGTCCTCTGTCTGTTAGTATGTGATTATCTGACACTGATAGGTCTTATGTGTTTGGCTGCAGCAGCAGATCTCAGCCTGCTGACCTTTATCTGTCCCTGTGCTCTGATGTCCTGTGTTGTCTCTGCTGGCAGATGAAGGGCTGCATCAAAGTGCTGAAAGAGCAACCGTCCAACAGCGTGGAGGGACTCCTGAACGCACTGAGGTGTGTGTGGATGTAACGCACAATCGACACACTCAACATTAAACAACAACATCCTGGTTTTGACACATCACAGTTGATTTTCTTCTTCAGATATACGACACGACATCTAAACGATGACAGCACCTCCAAACAAATCAGGGCCCTCCTGCAGTGAAAGGAGGAGGGGAGAAAAGCAGGAGTGCACTAGGAGGAGGAGGGAACGATGAGGAAACAGACGCCAGTGGCTGGAAGACCTGCTTGTTTACAAAGAAGGAAGAAAATCACGTCCAGGTTTAAGAGCAACCCGATGACAATAAGAAGAGGAATTTAATTATATATATTATCAGCTGTCCATCATTCTGTCTCTCATTTTGTAAAGTAAGAAGAGAAAAAAAAGCCAGAACTGAAGATATAGATATATATTAAAAAGAAGTGAAACACAAGCTGCAGATTAACAGTAGGTAGGATTAAAGAGGAAGATATATTGGAAAATTTAAGGTCAGAACCAAAATATATGGAAAAAAAACCCAGTGATGTTCCAGCAGTAGTCTGAGAAGTATTTTTGCACACACTTTGACAAAAAAACAAAACAAAAACGCCATCTTTATTTTCCCGCTGAAATCCCATCCCAGTGGTTCCCGTTCAGGAAGAGCGGCTCGGCCTTTCCGTGTCCCTCAGCTGCACCGATCTCCACGAAGCAATGTGATGGATTCACTCCGGAGATTTGCTTCCGCCTGCGTCACTTCTTTTCTACATCGGAGCAGCTGAGGGACAGGAAAAAACCCTCAGCTTTCACCACTCATCCATCCGTCCAGGATTTGTTTTTACTTTTTCCATCGGCACTAGAAAACACAAACCTGATCACGTCCGCCTTTCAGCACAAAGCCTCAGTAAGCTTTCTGATTTTACTTGAACATCATCCTCTGTTCTCTCCATGGTGCTAACGTGGTTTAGATCTCACAGAGCGAGCTTCTTAGATACCATCTGGCTGAGACAAAAACCTATTTCTATTATGTTTAAATTAACCCAGTGCCAAAGCTGATTGGTTTACACTCTTGTGACATCATCAGTGCAGACTACAACAGCCTGCAACACATCACAGATCACGATGTTAGCGACACGTGAAGCTACGAAAACGATAAGACATGACAGTCAGACTTAGACGCACGAGCATGTTCAGAGAGACCTGAGAGCTCCGGTGTAAATATGTGAGGCTTCACTAGTCTGACATCGAGGAATTAAAAAACACAACCGACATCAACACCTGCATCCAACTAGTTCTTTTATTATGAGGCTGAGGACGACTTTTAATCAGTTGAAAACAAAACTGAAATTTAAAAAAAGGAGATCAAAAAGAAGTGCTGTACTTTGGATGTCTATAGACCTTAGTCTAATTTAATTTATAATATATTTTCTATACAAGGATATGTGCACAAACATATTCTGTATAAATGCATAGATGGCATGTTGTAAAAGTTCTGACAGAAATGTGTAAATAAGGTGTTTTTATTCATTTTTAACTGTTCAGTGATGCTGAATTTGGGTATGTGTTGTCTCTCAGAGTTACCATGCGTTTGGCTTGGACCATCGGACTTGCCGTAGTCATAGGTTTCAGAAAATTCAGCTTTATTAATGGCGAATGAACCAAGAGGGAGGGGGAGGGTCACTGAGGTGGGGGAGGGGGAGGGGCTCTCCATTTCGCTTGTTATTTTGTATATTTTGTGCAACAATAAACTTGTCATTTATTAAATTCAGCTGCTGATGTGGTGTGCTCTCTTTTAAAAAAAGTAAATCAACAAACTTTAATATGAATCACTAATTCTTAATAAACATTAAAGCAACATTTTTTTTTACCTCTAATAGCATCAAATTCTTAGTGTTTTTTGTTTGAGATTATATAAAGTATATAAAGTTGGCTCTCAGTGTAAAGCAGGGGTCTGACACAATCCTACCCAACGATATTCTAATAAGCACCGGTCCCTGGACTAGTACCGGTCCCTGGACTAGTACCGGTCCCTGGACTAGTACCGGTCCCTGGACTAGTACCGGTCCCTGGACTAGTACCGGTCCCTGGACTAGTACCGGTCCATGGGTCATTTCATACCGGGCCATCAGAAAGACTGAATGTTGCAAAGGATTTTAAAATCCTCTAAAGCTCTAAAGGGTGTAGTGGTCGCTCAAAGCTCAACCAGATAGCTCACCATCAACAGGATCAGCAGCCTTATAGAGCTCCGGGAGGTGACGTCACATGATCCCATCATGCGCCACGGTGCGCCATATTGGCAGTAAATAAATTGTAAACAAGCCAACTAGTCGACAGTTTTCCAGCTTTCAGAGACTCGTGTTGACTCGTGCTGTGCTCCTGGGTGCACAAACTACCGAGGTCAGGTTAAAGACCCAGCTCGGAGGGAAAGATGGATTCAATCAAACGAGCTCGGAGCACGATGAAGAAAACCGAGCGTTGGAACCCGTCGCTCAATGGATTCTGCTTGTGCAGTGACCATTTCATTTCAGGTAACTTCACCCAAACACGTAATTTAAAGATAAGTTTTAAAATAGCAGTTCTAGCTATTGTAATCAAAACGTGTCCACAGGGTAAATGATAAGGACTAATGAACAGTGAAAAATGATCCTGTAACAGCAGGCTTAATAGTAAACTAAACAGAAATTATGTTACAGTACTCAAAATTTGTAACTACCATCATTTTTTTTCTCTCTAAAAATATTGTCTAAAGTTGGCACCAGTAACAGCCTCTGTGCTGTAATCCTCCTGACTTCTCTTTGCTCATTTTGTCCTTTGTAGTAACGACAAAACAATCCCTTTGTTGTAAACTCCACAGCTGAATCTCTGCCACAAATCCCGATAGAGTCCATTATATCCCTCCAGATGTTTATAGGCCGTCAGTGAATCTCCAGTGTAGTGTGAAGTTGATCAGATCATTATGTCGGGATATTGTAGATTCAGGAGTCCTGCGACGCGTGCCACCTGATCTAATGTTTTAAAAAGTACACCCAGAGCTAAATCTGGATCTGTCTCTGAAGTTTAGTGGTGTATCGCTCTTCATCACTTTCCAAAAGTAGCCTGCAACCATCCATTGTAGTCGTTCTTCTTCTCTTATACCCGTTCCTTTTCCTGCCAATATGGTAAACAAACCTGGTTACGTGACGCCAGGAGCTCTATGGGACACAAAGCTGGAGCTTCATTTTTCCACACAACAAAAATAAAACCCTGACTTGTATTGAGAGTGTACCAGTTCCTTCTGCCACAATGCCCCTTCATGCACCGGTGTGTTACGTTCAGTCACACAGCCCGTCATCACACACTGACAAGCTGCAGAGCTGAGCAGTTTGCACGTTTGCTTTTCCGTTGTGGGGCGCTGCGAAGGAGCGCTCATACGGCCACACACGCTGCTGCACCAGCAACTCCTTTGAGTACCTTGATGACAAAAATATGTGCAGCCCTGCTTTTAGTCCATGTCCTAATGCATATTAGTATTACAGCAAAATCTCAGTATTAGAATAAAACAATTCAACAAATTGTAATTAAAGTGAAATTATGTGATTAGATTTTACCAGTGAATTTACATATTTATAGAGGACACATGGTAACATGAATACTTCACCTCTCCATGTGTATTCTCTCTATCTTTAACCATCTTTAACAGGATTTTAGATTTTAAATAAATTAATTGAAATCGATTGGTTTTAAATTAACAAAAATAATATAAGTTACAGTTTTGCTGCTTTTACCAAACTCAAACTTCAAATAGGCATTTTCCTCAATACTAGGCATGGTGTTAATTGTCAGTCACATGTAACAGGTGACTGGACATTTCACACTGTAAAAGAGCAATAAGTTAAGACAATAAAAGTGCTTCTTCGATTGTTCTCCAGGCTCTAAAACTGAATTTTATTCACTTGAGTTTCAGTGCAAAACAAACAGGTTTTGACCTTTTCCCATTCACCTCAACCGCCACGAGAATCAGATGCTGCTCAGTTAATTAATTAGCTTATTATGCTACATCGAATATATTTAGCACATTACTTCCAGTGTCATTCAAAATAAAGTTCAGTTTTTTCCAAATAAAACCCACAACTCCTACAATAATTAAATGAAAAGAAACAATAATCATAAATGAATACAACTTATTATTTAAACTTTTTCAGGTGGTTTATATCCAGTCAGGCTGTCGTGTGCCTTTTACCGAGGAGATTGATGGAGAGCTGCAGAAACGGTTGTCCCGTCTCTCCACAGAGCAATGCTGCAGCTCTGTCAGAGGAACCATCGGGTCACCTCCCTAACTAAGGCCTTTCTACATTATTGCATGGATTGGCTAGGCGAATCCTGGTGGTTCCAAACTTCATCCATATACAGGTGATGAAGACCACTGAGCTCACTGAGACCTTCCTCAGATCTGTGCCTTGATACAATCCTGTCCCTCAGAGGAGCTGAATTGACCTCAGATGGACTACAGTCAGGTTGTTCACACTCGACTGAGTGACTGTGGCTCAGGGGACGAGAGGCTGAGACCTGGGTTCAAACCCTGGTCCAAGCCCCTCCCAAGGTCTTTCCAGATTACTTTCTCTAACTTCTCACGTCAGTTTGGTGTGATTGATCCAACAGATCAGGAGCTTCATGTGTCAAATCAAAAACAAGGTCCACTTACATTTCAAGGTTAATCCTTTATAAAAGTCTGGGAATCCCCAAAAATAATCCTGGTGTTTTCACACTTTAAATGTATCAGTTTGTACAATAGTGTAGCATGTGCTACTTCTCACCACCAGGTGGGAGCAAAGAATCATCCAAAACCCTTCAAATTACAGCGATTACAGTAAAGATTCATAACCTAGTAACCTAAACAATCTGGGTCAAAACAGAACAGACTGAATTCATCACGGTTCTGTGATCAGAACTCAGTTGGTGTCCCGCTTCAAACAATATGTAATGTTTTATCTACTTAGTGACTGATACGTCCCAGTGTTTTTTATTTAACAGCTTCACCTCCAGTCTGATATGATAATAAAACCTAGAATAAACAGCAGATCCAGCGTCTGTCCACCTGGCTGCAGGGTCCGTCTGATTGTTCCGTGCTGTACGATCGCTCAGAGGAGTAAAGTAGGGCAGGAGGACACAGGAGAGCTTGTTAGAAGTTATATATGGAAAAGCAGAGCAGCAGGAGGATTTGACAGCATCTTATGAGATGCAAACACAGCTTTAAGTGTAGGACAGTGGATGTGAAATGCAAATGTGGGTCTGGCACCATGCCCTAACTGTCATGTCAATAAGGAACCGTTTCACTTCTCTATTGTTCTCTATTAATCCTGACTGTTATTCACTGGTTTTTATAAAAGATTGTGAGCCAAACCATCATTTGACTGGTTTTAATTCATGCAAACTTTAGGAATGAAATAAGGAAGCAAATGATGTAAATCTAATGTTGTAGATTTTTGCTTACGTTGTCACATCAAATGAGCCAAAACTCAACGACGTGACTCCAGTTAAGACTGAGGAACCACGGTTTATATTAAAATGCTTCTTTCAGTTTATCCAAACAGTTAAACGTTATCTCAGATGGTTCCCCTGAAATGTTTTGCAAGTTTCCCTCCTGCTTTGCTGCTTTCCCGCCAGTGCTGCAGGGCTCAGCCCAAACGGATCCACTATTAACCGTTAACTGCCTCGAGGAGGGAACACCTTATCAGCCAGGTTGAGTGAAGCTTTTCTGGCTTTCCCTGCTGCCTTTAACAGAATTGAACCTTTATTTTTATGCGTGGCAGACAGTCCTCTTTGTCTCCATCTCACCCAGTAAGCTGACCAGCAGCACTCGGGACATGCTTCATATCAGCTGCAGATGCTGTCCAATGTAAATCAGGCAGAGAGCTGTTAAAGCTGCTCACCAACTGTTGGACGGAACAAATGTGCTGACCAAATGTGCCGAGCAACACTCCTCTGAGTGTTTTCACCAGCCCTTATGTGCCTGCATGTGAATTTGTTTAAGGACCACTTTCATCTAGTGGGATACAAAACTCAGCACAGATGCAGGAATACTTTTGGTCTTTAAAAGTATTTAAAGGTCAACTCTGATGTAAAACAGATGCATACATTTGATCAAACTATCTGGGTCTTATGTAAGAGTTTAGATCTCTTTAAATTCTCTATTTAAAAAAATTTACTTTGAAAAAAATCCTGGTTTTATCCTGAGATGGTTTTATCTAACCTGAATGCGGCAAACATTTCTCATCAACCACTTCATGGATTTTAATACAATTTGGTGTAACCAATGACTGGAAATACGTTTATAGCTGATTGAAATGAATGAAAATTTAGAGTCAACCAAATTCAAGATGGCCGTCACATCCAACTGGCCTTTGAAAATTCAAAAATGGCTAAAAGTTGGTTAATTTTACAAATATTGAGCTAAAATGTGATGTCATAGGAGCTGATTGGCCTCCTATCACTTACTCTGAGCGCTACAGGTTGTGTGAGATCATTCCTTAAACTTTGACTTGATAGTAAAAGGGGCGACAGTCCTTGATAACCATGGCAACTGGACTTAGGATGATACAGGAGGTCCTGAGCCGACAGTGGGGGCTCTCAGGTCTCCGTTGCTCTGTGATGAAATGTGAGCCTGCCTCCCAAACAGGATGACCTCCTGATCGAAGGAGTTTTCCTGTATTCACTTCAGCACAGTTCATTAGATGTCTTTGAGAGAAGTTGTTTTGAACATCATGATTTAATATTTGATTTGCAGCCTAAATCTGAAACTCTTACAAAAAAAGAAGAAATAAATAAAAATTTAAAGAAAACAACGTTTTTAAAAAGCATAAATAACAGTAACACACTGAGAAATGTCATTTTAATAGTCCACAATAACAGTTGAAGTTAAAGTTTCTAAGTATTTCAGCGAGCTCTCTTTAAGGGTTAAATGAAAACAAACTGGTGTAAACAAACCTTCCCCAATCTGTAAAGCAAACCAGCAGTTACCTCTAATAACACACGGGTATGTTAGACCTGCTGTGTCTCACAGCTGTTGTTCTAACTTCTTATGTCGCAGCAAAATGTGGATCTGCAGCAGGAACAAATACAGGACAAGTTCTGACTTCAGTTTATTTACAGGTGAGTAATAAAACACGAGTTAGACCCAGAACGAGCTGCAGCACGGCGTGTGAGTGTGTGACCGGTGAGAGCAGGTGAGTGAGTGCTCCGTGCTGCTGAGCTTCATACACTCAGGCCCTTAAAGTGGGGTAAAGAGGGTGTGGGGGTGTGCACGTGTGTGTGTGTGTGTGTGTGCACAACAGCTGCTATGAGTCCACATGACATCTAATGTTACAGCGGGTTACATAACACGTTAAAAACATGAGTGAGACATGTGCAGTTACACAAACACACAAACCCACATCTGGTCTGGATACCTGTGGATAGCAGCTAAAGGTCACAGCCTTTACTGCAGATTCAAGAGGTTTTGTAAAGTACAAGAAACAGAGAAGTACACAGTTTCAGTGTAGTCTGATTATAGGATGGTGGCAATACTTTTAATCAATGTGGAAAATATTATAAAATTTCCAGATAATATGTGAGTAATATGTGACTTGTAATATAAAAAAATCATCTAGAGGTAGAGGGTTTGATATGTGATGACCTGTCATTCAGCTTTACTTATAAAAGGACATTTTAAAGCGTAAATTAGGTCATCCACTAGTGTGACCTCACTGCTGTGCTCTCACATTACTGGTAAGGTGACCAGTCTGACTGTAACTGGGCTCAGGTTCTGACCTACAGTCTGACATCAACACCCAAAACATCATGTAAAAAAGTGTTTAGGAACTAAAAAGAGCAGCTCTACACGCCTGAAGACTGTGAGCATGATGTCCGACTTTATCCATCAAACTGATTTTTACTAGATCTCTGAAACTGAACCTGCAGTTCTGTGCCCTCTAGTGGCTGGTTTCAGTAAACATGTACATCCCGCCCCTCTGTGTAAAGAAATGGAGATTTTACTTGATTGAAAAATCTAAAAAAAAACAATTTTTTACATCGTTCTTTTTCTCTGTCAGTGATTTTATTGTTTAAAAGTGGAATAAAGTTTCTAACATGGACGGATTAGGAATTGATGAAGACCCTGGGCCCAGGCACGTAAAAGCCTGGGTCACAGGAGACTTCAGCGCCGCGCCACGATGCGCCCGAGCCGTGATTTCAAAACAAAACCATTACAGTCAGTGAAAGTGGTCACATGGAGACCGCCACAGCCCGTCCCAGAAGCACCGGTCCACGCCGCGGCGCTAAAGATATGCACCAGTTCTATTTCTGCTCCATGTGTCACGGTGTTGTGGAGTACTTTATGACACAGACAGAACTACTATATGCTGAACCACTACTAGTACTAAAAAAACAACACACACCAGCTGTGGATAAAGAGGGTTTCATTATGAAATATTTACATAATTGAGCTTTTAGAAACAGATTAATAGCTCACCAGTGTTGAAGAATAAACCCACAAAACACGACGGTAGTTCTGACCAGATACAGACCAAAAGATTCACTTCTTTCTTCCTGTTCTCAGTTCGTGACTGTCACACGATTTTGCAAGCTGCGTTCAAGGGCGCTCCGCTTTTAGTAACGTGTCCTGTGAGACCAGAAAAATGTGGCGCTACCGCAGCGCTGCGCTGACGTCTCACATGAAGTTTGTAGTACTGTGTTTTGTGGAAGATTTGCATCATTAGTTTAGGTAGGTATTTGTTAATTTATCATAAACGTCAGTTTTGCATCTTGTTTGTTGAAGTTTTGCTCATTTTATATCAAGTTTAAAGTGTTTTTATTTGTGTTGTTTTGGTGATTACTCCTGTTTTATTTATCCGTGTTACATTTTGATTGCTTTTTATTCTTTTATAGTTTTTATGATCACATTTGGCTTTCTAAAGGTGTTTTGGTATCATTTGAAACATTCTTTAATTTCATGTGAGTCATACTTTAGGTTTGTGTCTCTATATTATAGTTTGTGTAGATTTTAAAGGTACTGGGCTCATGTTCACTGAGTCTACAGATAGAATTTTAGGACATTTTTGTTCAAAATGGTTCACATCACCCTATTTGACTGATGTCTTTAGGGCTTGTATTACTTGAAGGGATGTGTATGACCCACCATCTTTGATGTCAGAGTTTTAAACTAAGATAACTGAGATATTTTTAGTCATTTATCAAATCCTGAAGATAATGTTATGCACTTTCTTTGAGCATGTGGGGTATGTGATGTGAATGAATCTGAGCTAGCAACACATCAAGCTGTAGTTCAGTATCCAGTAAACTGAATTATAACCATTTTTCTGTTTGCTAATTTGATTAGCTGTGGCAGCCATCTTTAATTGGGTCGAATACTAAAGTTAACCAGTTCAATGAATCCTCTCCCATAAGATTTATTCAAATCTGTCAAATGATTTGTGATATTTTGATAAAACAACAACAACAACAACAACAAAAACCACAAGCAAACTCAGACACAGACAAAAACATGATCCGCTGCCTCTGAGAGACAAAACAAAGTGAGAATAGCTGCAGGTCACATGAGCCTGGTGGCTTTTAACTAATTTGTAGTGTATTAAGTGTCAACACTTTACACATTATTGTGTTACTCATTTATTTTGTGTTAAGCTTCAGCTTTCAGGAGTCCTCTAACCTCACACTAATAACAACACCCCCCTCCTCCAGCCTGGCAGTCACAGTGTTAAGAGCTGCTGTAGGGGAGGCGCCTGGCTCCGCCCACTCTCAGCATATTTACATATCGGGCGGGAATGTGTGGCGCTTTGTTGCTGCTGAGGCCGGTCCAGACCCCACCCACTAAACGCAGCACTGGTAGGAAACGCCGGCTCCAGCTCAACGCAGAGACAATGGAGAGAACACACACACACACACACACACACACACACACACACACACACACACACACACACTCAGCCTTTGTCTCAAATATAGTACAATGCATGGACTTTACATCACCCTGTGTTTACAATCAGCAAAAACACACAATTGCACACAACACTGCTTTATTAGGTCTTCTAAAAACCAGCAGTCCCATTTCCTGTCTGGGGGCAAAGGTCAAACAGACAGGTGAGAAGTGACCAACATGTACCCCTCCAAGCATAAAACATCCACACGAGTTGGAATAAGCCTCCTTCACACCAGTCTGAGACGGTTTGGTGTGTGTCGGAGCGCTCTCTCTCCTCACTGCTGCTCTGGGAAGGAGTTCAGCGGGTTGAAGGAAAAACAGGAAGACTGGTCAGGCTCCGAACTGGGAAGAGTGTAAGGAAAGAACAAACCGGGCAGCCCCCGCATTACATAACCGGGCAGGAAACACACAGCACAGTGAGAACGACAGACAGACTATAGGAAGCCTTACACACACACACACACACACGCACACACACACACACACACACACACACACACACACACACACACACACACACACACACTCTATCACTCTCCTTAAAGGCTTTTCACATCTCAAACATGTCCCTTCTCCTCCATCTGCCGTGTCTTCGTATACGAACGCCGCTGCAGGAGCCAGACGGGATGACGAGGAAAAAAGGAGCTGCATGAACTCACTGAACTCATCCCTATAGACACACACACTCACACACACACTCACATGAATAAATGATGGTCTGCACTTGGATCGGGACACAAACATCACACTGAATTGTTAGGAAAACTCAGGATTAGGCTGATTTAGACTCTAACACACTGTGCACCTCTGGCGGTGTTTTTGTGTTTAATCTGTAACACACACAGCTACACACACATTATAATAAAGAGAAATAGAAACACACCTGAGCAGCAGAGAGGTTTGAAGGGGTTGTGATGTGTGCTACAATTCAATTTAAAACCAGAAACAATAAAAGGCCCAGAATTCCTTAAAGGAACCTCCATATTTTAGTCCAAACATTTAAACCAAAACCGTTTTGTGTTGAGAAAGATCTCACACAGCCATTGTGTACTCTGTTAGCAGTCAGAGTGTTAGGGAGGACCTTCAGCTACCAACACAATCAGTTGTGGCTTAAAATCTGCTAACTTGACGGAGCTATAGTCGTTTGTGTTGGCCTGTTTTTGACGTCCATCTTGAACAATGCCACTCCAGTAGATGTTCATCCATTGATGACGTTGTGAGTTTCATCAGAACAAATTCAGTGGTTCATGAGATTCATTTAACAAACAAGGTTGACGCCAATATTTTAAAGGCATATTATGCAGTTTTGACTTGTTTTCAGCGCCCCCTAGTGTCTGTTTTAAATCACTGTTAGCATTGTCTTTGCTCAGAAACACCTAAATCTAACTGTTGAAATGTCTCCTCAGCCTACACTGCTTTCTACTGGTGCGGTTCATCACTCATTCAAAGAAATCAGCTGTGTTCAAGCAGGGAGAGATTAAAAAAATCAGGAATCATGAGCTAAAAACACTCCGGTGCTAGCATAACAGTTAGCCACACTGGGTTAGCTTAACCCTCGTGAGATAAGTGACTTTGTGAAACTTCAGGGCTGGACTGGAGACTCAGAAGTTGCAAACGCAGTATTTTGGACACAAGCAGCAGATGGGGCTGAGTGAGTTTTCATGAACCCTGTAAAGAGTCATATTAGAACATACTGGCTCAAGGAAAAGACTTAAAGATATGAAAAAGTTACATAGTGTGCCTTTAAACCTTTAAACAAAGTTTTTGCACAGTGCTCAGAAAATGAGATGAGGAAGACGTTTAGCTACCGATGCGTTATAACCATGTTGTTTTTTGTGATTCTGAACACAGTGGCGACCCGTCCATAGGGGGCACTCGGGCACCGCCCCACCAGTCCCAAGAGGAAGAAGAAGAGAAATAGTGATCACAAAATATAAAAAACTAACATGAAAATAAAACTAAATGAGCCATCCATTATATTATAAGTGCTGTTTTTTTATAGACATATATTTCTACTATCATTTTTTACATATAATTATATATGTCCTCAGTATATGAAATATACTTTTTTTAGTTTACGATCTAAAATTTAGGATCTAATTCCTAAATTTTAAAATTTTAATTTAAAATTTAGATCTAATTGAGTTTACGATCCCTCACGTACCCGACTAAAAAATTTAACCAAGTTTTCATATTTTAATATTGTATTTATAGAATAAAACAAACAGTTTCAGGAAGAAACATAAAACAGAATTTTAATTTTACTCAGACATATTCCTTTTAAGAGCAAAATCTAAGAAACTTTATCATTACATCACATAAAATTCCTGTGTTGACCGGTATACAGAATTGGTATATTTATAACATTTTCAAACCTTGTAGTTTTGCTTTAATTTAATATTTTAAAGTATTGTGATGCATATGAGTGGTACTCTGGCGATATATTGCATCTAAAAAAACAACTTTCCAAAATGCGCCCCTCCAAAAAAAAATGTCACCAGCCGCCACTGTCTGAACAGCTGTGGTGGCCATCTTGAACTGGACTCCAAAAGTTAATCAGTTAAATGAACATCCTGTGATAACTTTCTACAAGTTTCATTAAAATTTGTTTGGAGGGTTTCGAGAAATGTTGCTGAAGACAAATGGTTGACTTCTATAGGTAATAGAAGAGTTATAAACAAAGATACAGCAGTAGGGTATGCACCTGGTCTTCACCCTAAATACTCCATAAATATCATGTACCCCTTCAGTATCCACTACTGTAAGTACCCTGTAGATACCACACATCAAAATACAGCTCAGTCATTTTAAGAGTAGTTGTTGCTTTTTGGGTCTACTACAGTAGATTTGATTATCTATGGTGGCCATCTTGAATTGGTAGACCTAATGAAGACTTTCTGACAGATTTAGTAAATCCATCCAGTGGCTGATGATTTATTTAGCAAACACTGCAAACAAATGAACACACAAACAAAAACATTATTACCTGCCTTGTGCATTTAGGCAGCGACTGATAACTATTACCACATGCACACACAACAATACTTTCGTAACAATCCTCTTATCAGACTGAGTCACACCTGACAGTGTTGTGTTTCTCTCTCTGTTATGTAACTCCAGTTCTGAACCGTCATTGTCTTCTCCTATAGACGGCAGAACATTGACCCTGAACACAGGAAACTCACATGCAGGACCAAATATAAACACGTCCAACTCTAAAAGAAAAAAAAGTGTGTCAAAGGGCACGAATCCAGTCAGGATGAGGGTAAACACACAGCTCCAGAGCCTGATACCCGACCCTCTGCTGGCTTCTCCATCCTCAGCCACGTCCTTCACATTCCACATACTGAGATTACAGGACAGTGTGATGTCTGGCGCTTTGCCATTCACAAATATTTAGCCTTCTTTTTATCTGAAAACACGCTCTGCATTAGCTGACTTCAGAAGAGGTTGTCAACAAAGTCCTGGACTGCAGCTGCGTCGCTGTCTGATTAGCTGAGAGCTCGTCTCGTAACGTAAGTCCAGGAGGGTTTTTACGTCTAGCCAGGGCCAGATGGTGGAGAATGTTTATTCAAATTGGATTAGAGAGATTAGGATTAAGAGGACTTCACCAAGACGCACAGTCACTGGATGACACGCAACTACTACTACGGAGGAGCTACAGACACCGAGCTGATTCTGACAGATCAACTGGACTTGAGCGATGGAGCCTTTCATAAAGGTGTCCTTCTTTTTGTGTGATCTGTTGGTAAAGCTGCAGACTGAATTCGACCACATAAAACCACCTCACTGTTCTTAAACAGAGACTAATTCAAAACCCTAATGGTTGCATCTGAGACTCAGTAAATAACTCTCTGGGTTAAAGCTGAGGTGAAACGTTGAGTTGGTTTCTGACAAAAAAAACCACTTGATTCAAGGGTTTGTTTTAATTTCTTAACTGATTTTCTGGATAAATGTGAGACTTTTTTCAAAACACCACAGATCAACAAGAACAAAGAGATGCTAAACCAGGACAAGGACTCACAACCTCCTCAAATCTGAAGTCATGAATCCTGATCAGAAACAAAGAGGGGGTGCTTCCTCCAGGTTGGGAGTGAGTTTTAAGACAAAGCTCTTAATTTACTGGTCTGTCTGTGTATGGTGGTCATGAGATTTGGGTTGTGACTGAAGGAATGAGATCCCAGCTGATACGGACTTCCTCTGGAGGGTGGTCGAGTCCCGTCGCCCAAGGGGAGGTCTGGGTAGAGCTGGTGCTCCTCTCATCAAAAGGATCAGTTAAAGTGGGTCTGGCATCTGATTAGGATGCTTCCTGGTTGCCTTATTCTGGAGTTTTCCCAGGCACATCCCACTGGGAGGAGACCCTGGTGCTTGTTGGAGGTATTTATATCCTCTCTGGTCTGAGATCTCCTTAGGATCCCCCAGGAGGAGCTAGAGCATAGAGAGGGAAGTCTGGGTTTCCCTTCTGTTTCCTCCATGACCCAAACGAAGTGGGAGATAATAGATGACTGGAGGAGGACATGAAACATTAGTCCAGATGTGGCTGCTCTGCTGGTTTCCATAATGAGACCCAAAGCTCTGGATGACGTTATATCAGAAAGGTGAAACCATCTCTTCAAGTCTCCACACAACAGCTGCAGGAACACGGGAGGAGCAGCGTTTGCAAATACGACACTAGAATCTAACATGACTCAGAAATGAGACATCCCATCAGAAAAGTGTTTAAATATGATTGTGCATGAATGTTATTGTTGCCTCATTGGTTGTCTTACAAACCACAGTACTCACATTCACTAATATTGTGCAGCACAAAGTGCACATGCTGCTTTATTCCTCCCACTATCTGGTCCTTCTTAAAGTCAGGTTCACAAAGCAAACAGCATTATTCGTAAGCTGGATGTGAAGCAGGTTGGAGCAATTAACACTGGTTAGGATTCTGGTCGTCCTGCACGAACTGAAGATGGACAGAATGAAACAGAGAGAGAGGAAGACCAGCAGAGTGATCTGCAGGTCTGAAGGGATGAAAAACAAAGTCAATTCATTATTAAAACTGGAGATCAACATGCAAACACGACCAACATTTCCACACGGTCTGAAAACGAGACCTCAATTTGAAATCAGACCAACTGGGGGATTACACCAGAGGTCATTTAATTGTTTTAGATTCAAACGGTGTCAGGGAAAGCTTTGTGTGTATCAACACTGAACGCTGTGGTCTGACCAGAACAACAACGTTACCGCGCTCAAACTGACAGTTGTTATTGTTCAGATAAACCCTTCACCACATTCTTATCTTAGTTTACAGAACTGTCCTGATGACGCTGTGGCTTCGCAGGTGTTTCACTTCAAACAAAAACAACTGGAAATTTACTGAGTAAGAACTGGTTGAACGTTTAGATCAATTTAGGCAAAAAACTTCTATCACTTTTCAGTACAGGAACCATGTAATCAAGTCACTGCTACTGGGACTGTAAGAATTATTCATTCAACTAATAATTATAATATAGAAACTCTAAAAAGAGAAAAATCTAAAGATTTTTTAAACATTTCAGGGGGGAAACAACATGATTGCATGGACTGAGTTAAAAGACTGCACTGTTTCTGTTGTTTCAGCCTCAAATTGAACAACTACCATCGTGTTTTATCAATACTGACAATCTGCAGCATACAGCAGAGTCAGTAAAGTCAACATCAGAGGGCAACGCTTCATGGTAAACAGCTCGGCCGTCGTGTATAGGCTGCTCTATATGTGGAGCTGCAGCTTCCCTGAGCAGGGCCTCATGAACAGAAACATTTACATTTACAGCACGTGATCAGCAGCAGGACCGGACCGGACCGGATCGGGCTGAGACGACACAGAAGTGCTGAGCTGAGACGTGGTGAATGATTGTTCAGCCTGCTGACTGATGCAGCTTCACATACAGGAGGTTACACCTGCTCCAAAGGCAGCAATCAGCCCAGGAAACACTGCAGAATGCAATAAAGTCACTTTGAAGTGTGTTTCTGTGTAAACGTTATAAATGCAACTATCTAATCAGCTGTAGATAGCTTCATGAACAGCCTCTGTTTGGAGAATTAGCTTGTACATCCTTCAGAATCGACGAGCAAAGATGTGAATCCTGCAGCTCCGGGGCCACAGGCAGCTCTTTGGTCCCTCTGCAGAGGCTCTTTGTATCTTTAAACAAAAATAATATAGAAATGATTTAGATGTACTTCCATAAACACATTTTTCCCTGCCTTTGATGTCCGATTTCACGTAAATGTGATTATTGCAATCTGCTCTAATCGTTAAACTTCATTAATTCAACATTTCATATACATTTAAGCAGGATGCTGACATAAAAATAAGAACTTCTACAAATAAATAAATAACTAGAAGTAGAAATGTAGGATTGTCTCTGATAAAAAAGTAAATGTTTTTCTTAGAAAAAAATTCTGTAAATAAATACGAATTAAACATTTGACAAACTGACCTCATTGTCAGATTTTTCATTTGAAGGCTAATATATGCTTTATTAATATTCTACCTGAATAGCAGCAAGTATAAACAAGGAAATGTACTTTTCCCCTCCTTAAAAGAGCTTTTTTTCTTTATTCTAAGGTGAAAATACCAATAAATGTTGATTTATTAGATATTTTATTCTGATATGCAAACACATCTAGCTTTATTAAAAACCTATTATTTTTATTACAAGTTTAAAGTGTGTTTTGTTGCTTTGAACTAATTTCATTTGGTGAGATAAAGGTTGCAGAGTCCTGACGTTTCGGACTCCTGGTGTTTAGGACGAGACGGGTTTAATAATATACCCTCAGCCCAGTCAGTGTGTGTGTTTGTGTGGATGTGGCCGTGAGCCCTGCCCTCCATCTCCACGTCTGTAAAAACACACAGAGTTCAGGGTCTCCGCAGCTTCTTTAAAGTCAGAGTGATTCAGCAGTGCCTGGAGGTGCCAAGGAGCTCCAGATAAGAAGAGAAGAATGTGAGGAGATCCAGGTGACTGATAAAACCTCCTCTACTTCATATTCAGACGTTACTGCTGCTGCTGCGTTAGTAATAGCTTTAGAAATAGTTCTACGTTGGATTTAAAAAGTTTTTAAAAAGAAAAACAAAGAGAGAAGGTTATGTAAACCAGACACCAGTTGCACGCTGACCTTTGCTACTTCTGAGACTCCCATAATACACACCGAGCTCCCAGTAAGGTTTAAGCCTGACCCAGTTAGAAAAAAGGGAATGTGGGACGCACACTTCCACCTATTATGAAGCAGGAAATATTTTTAGTCACGTGGATCAGGTTAAACCTGAGAAGCCTGTGAACTGAACGCCGTCACTCCAAGAGTCCGATCTAAAGGCGGAGCTGATGGAGTTTAAGTCGTGAACAATTGTGGAAATACGTATCAGGAGAGAAGATGGAGCGCCAAAAGAGGCGTTTGGATCGGCGCCAGACATTGTTTAAATGGTTTAACAACCAGCAGGCACACCTTGGTTTAAGAGAGGGCCGACGTGCTGCTGGATCAACAATCCTGACCTGGCTTACTGCAGCGTCAGAGCAGAAAGGAGCCAAATGGTTATAACCAGGCAAAGCAGCAGAAAAAAAGGTCATTTAGGATGAAAAATAAAGAAGACGCAGGAAAACAAAGCGAATGGTGCTGAGTGAGCACGTCACCGACAGCTCAAGTGTCAGAAAACAGGTCAAACTGCTGATGATGACCAACAACAACAGAAAATCAGCTTCATCCAGACAGAAACAGAAACGTTCTGGTTTATTCAAACAAACTTTACATTTGAAAAACAGATAAATGATCAATAGAAATCAGATCTACCTGTAGGGTGGGTTTAGGGAAAATATAAAAATACATTCTTCTTATTTGAATAAGACTATTGTCATAAAATAAACATCATTTATTCAGATTCGCACACTCAGTCCATTTGATTAAACGTGGATCAGCGCTGCCCTTCAAAGTACCACAGGTCCTTCTGAGTGGGGCGTCCTCGTGTCTTCAGAGGACAGTGGGGCGTCCTCGTGTCTTCAGAGGACAGTGGGGTGTCCTCGTGTCTTCAGAGGACAGTGGGGTGTCCTCGTGTCTTCAGAGGACAGTGGGGTGTCCTCGTGTCTTCAGAGGACAGTGGGGTGTCCTCGTGCCTTCAGAGGACTCCTGACAGGTTTCATGGCGTTGCACGGTACCAGCACCACTACAGTCCTCTGAGGGACTTTCTTCTGCTGAGGCGGGAATCTGGGGCGGATCGCTGCCTGGATCCGACTTCCTCTTCTTCCTCATGTGGTAGTGGTGCTTCTTGGACTTCAGGTGAGCTGCAGGTACAGAGGATGAATATAAGAAACACATCCATTTTGGTCTGTTTCATCTGGAGCAGATAAGGAACCTAACAGTCAGGAGTCTCTCAGATTGGACTGGTTTTAAGTCCTCCCTCCATCCCATAATAAACACTAATTACATATAAAAGTTATTGAATCTGTTTATGGTCTCTGAGCATAAAAACGTGCAGCTCATCTCTGTCTGTGCTGAGCCTCACCGGTCCACTCCAGGTCTCCGATGATCACCTTGTCACACAGATCACAGCTGTGGCGACTCCGTTTGTTCCTCTGCTCAGATCCCTGCACTCTGATTGGTCCAGCAGCTGGCTCCTCACCCTGATGACAGCAGGAAGTAAACATAAAAACAGCTTCATCCACCTGTGGAAGAAACATTTACTGGTGGCCGCTAAAAGTGATGAGGTAGAGATTAAAATCACCAGAAACATTAATACCAGTGTGCTGAAGGCTACAGGCTGTTAGAGATGACAGGTAAATCATATCGGTGTGATATCGTTTACATCACTCATGCATGAGGTAAGATTCTTTTATGACAAAATAATTAAGCTAAAAATCACACGTTTATGTTTAAACGAACTGATAGCTTCCTGAATGGCCTCTGTTCAGAGAAATAGAGTTCACAACCTACTGGACTGATGAGCAAACGGCTAGTCTGAGTACGGCCACAGTGTGTTGCTGCCTTCTTAGAACAGCTTCAGACTCCTACACTGCAAACATGTATTTCTAAAACAGCTTTTAAAAGCCTTGTTTTTAGACATTTTAACTTATTTTTGTCTGAAAAGAAAATATATTCTTACAGCCCTACATGAAATTAGACAAATCTGATTAAATATGGACAAATTTTATCATTGGAGCAAAAGATTTGCCAATGCGGTGAGCAAAATTTGCTTGGTAGATTCTTTAAAACTAGCACATTATTCTAAATGAAGAAAAATATTAGCCTAGTGAACTAGACCGTCAGTTCTGCTCTGCAGAATTTGGTCTAGCCACGCTCATTGGAACCTCTGCTGCCCACTGATTGGTCCGGTCAGTCTCGTACCGGGCTTAAACGGGTTGGAGGGCGGGATTAACCAATGATGTCAGAGCTCCAACTCTGAATTTAAACAATCATGGCGGCAGTTCGGGAACCGCGTTCATTTGAAACGTCTTTATTATCAACTTTGGACGATTTAGATTTGGGCTTCTCTCTAAGACGTGAACAGATAAAGGCACCTAAGTCTTTTATTTTGAAAGAGTATTTATTGGCCACTTTGCTGACGGGACACAGTAAATCTACCAGCTGGTTCCTGTATTTGATAAATGGTTCTAGCGCTATCCAATAGCATGTGCAGACGGTTTGATTGACAACCGTTGATCCCGCCCCTATGAATGTGTCGTTTCAGTGGACCGTGGCCAGACTATATATCCACATATATCGTCTGGTTTACCAGGCTAGAAAAATGTGCTATTTTTAAGGAATCCAGCCAAACAAATTTTGCTTTCCCCACTGGCAGGATGTGGCAGGTTCTAGCAAATCATCTGGCGCCTCAGGGGAGGAAGGCAGCAACTCGCTCACACTGTTTACAGTGGGGACGGGGAGCCGCTGACATCAACTGGGGCTATAGTCGGGCGGTGGAAGGAATACTTTGAGGAGCTCCTCAATCCCACCAACACGCATTCCTATGAGGAACCAGAGCTGGGAGACCTGGGGACGGACTGTCCAATCTCTGGGGCAGAAGTCGCTGAGGTAGTCAAAAAACTACGCAGTGGCGGAGCCCCGGGGGTGGATGAGATCCGACCTGGGTATCTCAAGGCTATGGATGTTGTAGGACTGTCGTGGTTGACACATCTCTGCAACATTGCGTGGTCATCGGGGGCAGTCCCTGTGGAGTGGCAGACCGGGGTGGTGGTTCCCATTTTAAGAAGGGGGACCAGAGGGTGTGTTCCAACTTTAGGGGGATCACACTCCTCAGCCTCCCTGGAAAGGTCTACTCCAGGGTCCTGGAGAGGAGGGTCCGGTCGATAGTTGAACCTCAGATTGAAGAGGAGCAATGTGGTTTTCGTCCTGGTCGTGGAACTGTGGACCAGCTCTTTACCCTTGCTAGGGTGATGGAGGGGTCATGGGAGTTTGCCCAACCAATCCACATGTGTTTTGTGGATTTGGAGAAGGCTTATGACCGTGTCCCCAGGGACACCCTGTGGGGGACACTCCAGGAGTACGGGGTGGATGGTCTTTTGTTAAGGGCCATTCAGTCCCTGTACCAGAGGAGTGTGAGTCTGGTCCGCATAGCCGGCAGTAAGTCGGACCTGTTTCCAGTGAGGGTTGGACTCCGCCAGGGCTGCCCTTTGTCACCGGTCCTGTTCATAACCTTTATGGACAGGATTTCTAGGTGCAGCCGTGGTGTGGAGGGTGTCGAATTTGGTGACAGGAGAATCTCGTCTCTGCTTTTTGCAGATGATGTGGTCCTCCTAGTTTCATCAGGCTCTGACCTACAGCTCTTGCTGGGGAGGTTCGCAGCCGAGTGTGAAGCGGCTGGGATGAGGATCAGCACCTCCAAGTCTGAGGCCATGGTTCTCGGTCGGAAAAGGGTGGCTTGCCAACTCCAGGTCGGGAGAGAGATCCTGCCTCAAGTGGAGGAGTTCAAGTATCTCGGGGTCTTGTTCACGAGTGAGGGAAGGAGGGAGCGGGAGATCGACAGGCGGATTGGGGCAGCGTCTGCAGTGATGCGGACGCTGAACCGGTCTGTTGTGGTGAAGAAGGAGCTAAGCCAGAAAGCAAGGCTCTCGATTTACCGATCGATCTACCTCCCAATCCTCACCTATGGTCATGAGCTTTGGGTAATGACCGAAAGAACGAGATCGCGGATACAAGCGGCCGAAATGAGTTTTCTCCGCAGGGTGGCCGGGCTCAGCCTTAGGGATAGGGTGAGGAGCTCGGACATCCGGGAGAGACTCGGAGTAGAACCGCTGCTCCTCCATGTCGAAAGGAGCCAGCTGAGGTGGTTCGGGCATCTTGTTAGGATGCCCCCTGGACGCCTCCCCAGGGAGGTGTTTCAGGCATGTCCTGCCGGCAGGAGGCCCCCGGGTCGACCCAGGACACGCTGGAGAAAATATATCTCTGGTTTGGCCCTGGAGCGCCTTGGGATCCTGCCAGAGGAGCTGGTAGAAGTGGCTGGGGAGAAGACCGTCTGGAACTCCCTAATTGGGATGCTGTCCCCGCGACCCGGACCCGGATAAGCGGAAGAAGACGAGACGAGACACTGGCAGATGTTTTTGTTCAAATCTAAATGTGACCATATTTAATCAGATTTGTCTTATTTCAAGTAGGGCTATAAGAATATATTTTCTTTTCAGACAAAAACAAGTTAAAATGTCTAAAAGAACACTTTTTTAACTTTCTTAGAAATCAGTTTTTGCAGTGTAAATGTTGAAGCATTTCATGTGACGTTGTTTTATAAACCAGAACACTTTACCGTTATTTACACGGACTTCTGTTAGTTTTTGGTGTAAAGATCACCAACTGGTGCATCCAGTGGGTCGAGTTGGCAGGAGTTTCTTAATATTTCTGCTAAAATAATTGTGCAACGTAAAGTTGATCTCCATGTAGAGGTTAATACAACATTCTGCAGATCGGAGATGTTTATCCACGTCGGTCTGGGCTGCACTCAGACTAGCCGTTAGCTCATCGCTCCTGTTCAGGAAACTCTATGAGGAAAAAAATCTTTTGCACTGAAAAAAACCTTACATTGGCCACACACACACACATGCACGCACGCACGCACGCACACACACACACAAAATCACTTTTAGGGGGGGGAAACAACATTTTAAAAGTTGTAGCTAAAAACTGTGCTGCAGAAATTGTATTTAGATGTTTTATTATTCCTAAGGAGTCCACCATAAAACTAAGCAGTGAGAGAAAGAACGATTGGAGGAGGAGGAGAGTAGAAAGTGCTCGTCCCTGATAGCAGATGAAAGCAGGAAGCTGCTGAGACCCCACCTTACTGAGGCTGTCCAGGATCTGCAGTGCAGGGTTCAGAACCGTCTCCTCCCATCTGGACACGTCCGTCACATCCAGCCCATACACAGCTGGGACGTTGTGTCCTGGTCCTGCACACACACAGCAGACGCACACATTACACTAAAGAAGGAACATTTACCATTAACCTACCAACAAAACCAATCACAGCTCATTCAGGGCTGATAAAGGACCCAGAACGTCAGAATAAATGCATTAGGTTTAGTTTATACGCTGATCTGGGAGCTGCAGCATGTGACTCTACAGCCAGTGAAACAAACAGGCTCCAGCTGGTTGGAGTGGACCGGCAGGAGGACGTACAGAGCCGCACCCCGAAGCTCCATCAACCTGCTGACTCACACTGGCTCGATAATGTCTCTCCCTCCTTCCTCCCATCCTTCTCTCTCGTGCACCATCTCTTTCTCTCGCCATCAGTCTCGGCTTCGGTTTTCAGTCACTCTCTGACGGTTCCACCCCCGTGTTGCTATTTTGCACCAGTCAGCAGTCTCTGGGCCAGGCCTGAGCTTTAAGCAGCAGAACCAACAACGCTTGTCTTTGCATCTATCCGTCTGTCTGAGGAGCAGCTGCCTTGTTCTGATGTGATGAACACAGACAGCTTGAACAGCAGCAGAGCTGGTTTCTGTGACCAAAGTCATGAGCTCTGCATGAACACGACATTTATCTAAAACCTACTTTAGTTACAAACACAGCCACAGTCAAGTCAAATAACTAAATATTACCCTGAACAACCTGAGAATGAGGACTCTGGAGGTAAAAACGTTCACATCTCTCTGCAGGAATTGGTGCTTAGCGATGGTGAGTTCATGGACTGAAAAAATAAACGGGACTTTTGAGTTTTAGACCAGCTGGTCACCGATTTGTCCAATCGTGATCAATACTGGCTGAACATTTCTGATCACTACACAAGATCTTTTAATGCACCTCTAATTTCAAGCACTCAATAAAACATTCAAGCAGTGTCAAGAGTTTAAAGCCCCTGTAAGAACTCTGTCAAACAAACATACATTTTGTTTTGTTTTTAATAAAATGAAACACAAAGAGAATCGAGATCAAAGAGAAAAAGCGTCATAGAGAGAGCCCGTATGGTAGAAATACATATCTTTATGTGAATGTGTACTGAGAGAACATCGACTGATTTATCACTAAAGAGTCGTAGATGTTAACCCAGTGGTTTACTGGGTCAGACACAAGGTGTCTTTATGAATACTGGTCATGTCGTTTCCCATTCTGCTCAGACAGATGAGTTCTAATGTCCTGAATCTTAGAGCTGCTGTTAGCTTGTCACCACGGTCAGAACTCAACTCTGTTTCTCCAAGCTGAGGTTGTTCGAAGAGCCATCTACAACAGGTTAGACGCTGATAGTCCATAACCTTCAAGTACACTCCCTGATGGGCCCATACTGGTGTGCTTCTCATCAGGATATAGATATATAGATACAGATTTAACTAACAAAAACTTCCAGTTTTCATGTCAGTTTAATGTTTTTATTTATGCAACATTTGATTGTTTTTATTTTTGCATTAATATTAGATAAGAACTCATGTGTGTCATGTTTGTTGCACTGGGACATATTTAGCTGCTGAACACCTTTTCTCAGAATCCACATGAGAGCTAATTTACCGCTTAAAGAAAATGAAGAAATGCAGTTTTCAAGTGTCACTGCTCATCATTTCTTAAAGGTTTTGTTAGACTCCCTCCCTCCTGGTTGTTTGCCGTCAGTGAGGTGTGTTTATTTGTGTTTATTTGTTGCTTACTCTTAGTAGCCAGTGTGATGAAAATGAGTGTTTGTTTTGGTCGTTGTCCTACAGTCTGACGGTGGATTCTGATGACGTTGATAATTGAGCGCAATAAATCCATCAGTGGATGAAGAACTGCGGTGTGGTGTATTTCCTGGAGGGAGTGACATTCATTATACCCACGATGCTTTGCTGCTTCAGGACCTGGACCACTGGCTGTAACGGATGGAACCACCAGGACATTTAATAAAACTTGGACAGCTTTTGAAGTTTGTAGAAGATCTTAATGACTAAAGCCCAGCCTGAGGACATGTTGTCTCAGCAGAGTGGTGGTCAGAGCTTCACTGAACAGAGGGGCGTGTTTATTTGTCTCCTGAGTGCAAATATGATCAATCTTTCTCCAGACTCACCAACCCCACCTTTAAGCAGATTCTCATGCAAATAAATCCCATTAACCTTTAAAGTACTGTTTGCCAACTCAATTATGGCTTAATCCTCTCCCTGCAGACGGAGGTGTGGATCTGAGGGCAGCAGACACCAAACTAACGGGCGTTTCTGTCTACTGGGAACTGTCTGGGCCTACGCTGTTACACTGAGTGCTAACACTACGACTGATCATCTGAGTGACTGCTCAGGAGCAGAGAGTTTCCTCAGAACCACAGCTTTAAACCTGCATCTAAAAACCACTCCTGGCACACAGGTTAGCTCTGAATGAGCTTATCGCGGGTTTGATGTACACTGAACATCTTAAATAAGCGATGTGGTTCACTTTGTTCAGGTTTAGACCAGCTGTGCTAAGTGTAATAATAACAAACACCTGACAAAAGGTAACGTCTGACTCTGTACCTGCTTTTCTGTTTATTTCCTCTGCCCTGCCTTTAAAAGAGCAGTTAGCGTCAATCAGAGTGTCAGATTTCGCTTTTCGGTTTCCACGCCAGTCTGAAATGAGCTCCTTTGTGTTGGCGGCACATTGGTGGCGACACTGACAGGTGGTGATGCCGAGTCTCACCTGGCACCTGTAACAGAAGCAGGTCTCACCCAGAGAGCCGTCCTGCTGCCAGCGTCTCCTCTGGACTGCCGTTTACATCCCACTGGGCGTAGTGGAGTGGTGATGAATTAAACAGAGACACCAGGTGGAGGTGGGTCATCAGATGCTGGATGGAAGCCCCTCTGGTCCATTCTAGTTTGGGACCTGGTGAAATTCAACTCTTCTAATCCACGCTGTATTGAGTGAGTGTTGATAAAGGACAAAGGGAGCGCTGGCTGCTGCTGACGCTCATCAAACAGACAGTAAACCGACCTACTGACTGTAAAACACAGCTTTCTTTAAGATCTAATACATAACTTTACAAAGACGTGGACATGTGTCCTCACATGGGGACTGACAGCAGATCTGACAACAGGAGGAATGCTGGAAACCAAACACACTACAAACTGTGAGTGTTGCCTTTCAAGCACTTAGAGGAGATCACTTTGCCAAAAGGAGGAGAATAATCCGACACTGGGCAGCTGCTCGCCTGCATCCCGTGTGTGTGTGTGTGTGTGTGTGTGTGTGTGTGTGTGTGTGTGTGTGTGTGTGTGTGTGTTGAAACAGCGGTCCACCTGTCGTTTGCTGAGTGAGGATAGGTGCTGGTGTGTGTTTTCCTGTAAAAACTTTACTCTGACTTTAGTTCGGCGTCCTGTGGTCAGGCTGTGCTTCGCTGGCTGTCGTCCACACTGAACACTGACATCGGACTGCTTCCTCTTTCCCAGACTTCCTCTTCTACTTTTTGTCTTCCTCACATACTTTATTTATTTGTTGTTCAGAACTGCATAAAGCAAAGACCTTAGTCTAAAAATGATCCTCTGATGTGGGTTTGATGGATTATTATGTGATTTGAATATTTATGAGCTGAATCTGAACGTTTCTCTATTCTTATGATAGTTGTGTTAACCTTCATGCATGGTTATGAACAGTTTGTCCATTTCTGACTCTCCTCTGTTCGTCATGCTGGCTGTGTTTTACATGACCCCCCCCCCCCTTTCTTCTTTAAAATCTTTTAAAACCATCACAGATTATATGATATTGGGGTTTTGTCTTTGAGAAAATTTGTCAAAATTGTCATTTTCTGATCCCCCTTAGAGTCACATAGATGAAACGCTGGTCATTTCATCAGATCTTCTGATTGTTTTACTGACCCTACATGACCCCGACCAGACTAGTAAACAAAAACAATTCAGGTACATAAAAATGTATATTTTACATAACAATGATATACTCCTTATAAATAAGGAGTATATCATGTAAACAAACTGGCATTTAAAGGGTTTAAACCCTGATAATAATACTTATCAGTGTGTTTTGATTTGACCTGCATTTGATCAAAACATTCAACCCAAAAAAGTAAATAAATAAAAAAAAGAATCTGAAAAGTTTTAGAACAGTTTTTGGAAGTGGACATTTGTGTCCTCTAAATAAAAGTGACGCCTGATGGTTAAGTAAACAAACGTGGCTGTGAAATCCATCAATGGCTGTCTTTATATTTCTGACATCATCCTGATAAAATCCCACCTATAAAACATCTAACACATCCAAACTGCTGCAGCTACATTAACACATCAAGCAGCAGATAGTCCTAATCTGGGTTATGAACAGCTGTAGAGACTGCGCGGTCTCTGAGCTGCTTGTAACTGGTGACGATGTTTGATTCATCATGTTGATGTTCCTACCTGTAGATATACACTCAAGTACTTGTGACATGGTTTTCTACATGTTTTATTTCTGTACAGCGTTGCTCTTCTTACGGCAGGCAAATAAAGTAACGTGAACTTGAAATAACAGGACCGTTCCAAGTGGGAAAAACTCTCAGCACCGAGTCCTGCTGAGCAGCAGTTTTTCCTCCCACACTGTGAACAGCAGAGACTGGTTCTGACTGTAAGTTTTTATAAATCTCCTGGAGGCAAGAAGCTCCTTAGAGTTATTTATCCCACAATACTAAATGTTCAGCGAGCTAGAAACATGCAAAAACGATATAATCTGCGTCAGGCCACCACAGCACACTGGACATGATGCTGCTCAGAATAAATCCTGTCTATATGATCAGGATTCTGTTATTGATGTGATTTACTGTGCAGTCACGTGTGTCCCGTCCCTCTCTCCATCACTGTCAGAGGTATGAGGCAGAGAGGAACAACACCATTAAAGCTGCCTACGTTTGCATTAACAGATTGATGATGTCATTAATGCTCCGAATCTTATGACTTAATAAACAGGTATCAGATGATGCAAGAAAAAAAATATTGCTGAATTAACAGACACTGAACTGTTTATATAAATAAAACCAGTATTGGTAAGAATATGTTCACTTTGAGTCTATATAAACTTTTTATGTAGCGATTTTATGGTGCGTTCAAGTACATCATGTAAACTCAATCATCCACAGTGAAAAAAGCAGCTGATTCTAGCGGTTCCTTACATGACCAGATGATGGATGAACAGAGACTGATCTATCATTTAGTCTTGACCTCTACTAACCCTGGTACTGGGAGCAGCTGCGTTTATGACAGCAATTTTATTTCATAAAGGTTTGCCATACATATGGAGCCACCTACTCCAAACCCTCATAACCAATTAGATCAAAGCATTGAAAAGCCCCTCCCACGGAGACTTTCTTTAAAAAGCTAAATCGAGGTGCAGCAAAAGCAAAGAGCTGTCCAAAGCAAGCCCTTCAGAATAAAAGCATAAATGATCTGAGTAATGAGGAATTAAAAGAATCAAAAAAGTGTGTCAAAGAAATAAAATGTGAAATGTCAAGAAGTAAAACAAGTATTTTGTTTAGAAATATAAATAATTACTAATGAATTATTGAATTCTGTTTTTAGAGTGATTGTTTTTTCTGCTTTTGAATTTCACACTTATGTTTCTGAAGCTTTATTGGGTATATTTTATGTGTGGCACAAATCCTATCCCATCCCTCTCATCTCTCACACTTTGACTCTCAGAGAATAATCTGAGGAGGGTTCAAGTTGGGTTCTCATCCCTGCAATGGCCCTGTGACTTATTAAAGAGAAACTCTTGAAATGTTTTGCTGGTCTTGCAGCTCCGTAAAGAAATTTAAAACTCTAACAAAAGTTAAAAGATATTTTGAAAACTCCCTTTCAAATGGTGCTGCCAACAGTGAGATACAGGTTTGAAGCTCCTGATTGTTATTTTAACAATTACCTACTTCCATTATATTTCAGATTCAAATATCAAGCGTCGTTCTGAATGACCTGAAAACAGCTTGATGTGACAACACTGCTCTGAAACCAGGGCTGCGCAGTGCGACATATACTGTATGTCGCATGTGTGAAGAAAACAGCTGTCTGTGCGATAAACCGTTTTTACACGTAGCACTCGTGCGACATCTTTGCAAGTTACTTTTTTGCTGATTCGGTGAGTTGGGACACTGGTCCAGTGTTTATCTGTCTTACAGATTTGGCTGAGTATGAAACAACAAATACAAAATTAAACAAAAACTAAAGTAAAAATTTTAAAAATGCCTCTTTAAGTGAACATGCTGCTTCCATAAAATAAATGTCTGCTGCAGATTGAGACCTTTTTGAGCGATTTAGAAACGGCGCTGCAGCATTAGCATTAGCTTAGTATACTCAGCGAGAAGACTCGATGTTTGAGTCCTTTGCTTACACTATACTTCTGCACAAGGGGCCCGTTTAAAGACAAAGTAATCCCAAATCGGCGACTTTGTGTTTATTTTGGCAACCACGTCCTCCATTTTTGGATTTTTGAGTTGTAATAGTATTGTCAATTATAATAATTGTCATCAACTTTGGACGATTTAGATTTGAGCTTTTCTTTAAGACGTGAACAGATAGAGGCACTTAAGTCTTTTATTTTGAAAAAGGATGTATTGGCTGCTTTGCTGACGGGACACGGTAAGAGTTTAATCTACCAACTGGTTCTGGTTGTAGCTAAACGGCTCTGATTGGTCCTAGCGCTATCCAATAGCATGTGAAGACAGTTTGATTGACAACCGATGATCCCGCCCCTGTGAATGAGTCGTTTAAGTGGATTGTAGCCAGACTATGTTTACATTGCTCCACCTGCAAAAATGTCACCTGTGCAAATAAATCGCCAATTGTCAATTTTTGTACTGACGATGGGCGATTGGAAAAAGTTACAAATCGCCCAACCCTAACCTGCACCAAACCAAGGTAAGGTTTTAAGAGATTGTAATAGAATTTTTATGCTGGTCCACAACTTTTTGTTCTGTGCTACAAAACCTGCAACCTCTGTAGCTCCAGTGCTATGAGCTAAAACAGCTAGCGCACAGCCCTGGAAACAGTTTGATGTGTCAATAAAATTTGATAAGTTACTGACTGGTACTTCACAGACCTAAAGGGTATCTGTTTCCAAACAGGTTAGGCAAGTTAAAATGGTAATCAATGCATGTTTCAAGCTATCTAAACATATCAAAGTCTGTGTATTCAAACATATTGACTTTAGGCTGATGACCACAACTCTGGGGCAAAGATCAGCGGCTCATGTTTGGAGTTGGATGAATGGATATCTATCTATCTACATTGTTGTGAAAGAGTTTTTGTCCCCTTACAGATCTCACACTAAATGTTTCAGATCAGTAAACAAATTTCAGTATCAGACAAAATCCCAAGAAAAACGCTGCTTTCCAATGATGATTTGACTGTTTAGGAGACATAAATCATTAACCTGACCCTGTGTAAAAACGTATCGCTCCCTAAATTAATAACAGGTTGTAACTCCTGGTGGCAACAACTACAGCCAAGTGTTGATAACACATAACTTGATAATAGCAGCCCTCTGCTTGTTTTCCAACTATCTGTTGTTGTTCCTGCTGTTGATTACCTGGATCAGGTGTGTTCAGCCAATTAGAAGCTGTTTGTGATCTGAAAAAAGCAGAATTTAGATCCTGACATCCTCCTCTCTATGTCCTGAGATGCTGTTAATCAACACCACAAACAGCATTGGAGAAAAGGGGGTATGAGTCTGATGTTGAGCTGAGAATGTGGACACAGATCTTGTTTTAGTTCCAGGGACCAGAAAGACCTTAAAACGTGACCTGACACCCCACACTCCAACAGCACCAATCAGAAAAGACCTCGGGGGACAACATGATGCAACGCGACAAGGGTGAAGAAAACCCAGACAGCTCCTCCTGAATCGGAGGTTTTACAATTGGTCCAAGGACTCTGTGTATTAATTCATAGATAATTATGGTGGCGGTACCGTTACCAAGACAACATAAATCCAGACAAATCCTGAGATTTTCCTGCTGCTTCTCACACCGAGTGGCGTTGTCTCTTCTGATTAATGTGGCCTGTGGTGCTTTTTTAAATCCACTGGGACGTTGAGAGGAGGTGACGTGTAGCAAAGACTCGTGTCTGGAAATGAAACGGGGATGTTACCGCCTCATTCCCCAGTGACCTCCCCTGGTTTGCAAATTGCACTTAAAGGGCTTCCTCCCTTTAGTCTACCGACCTCTTTTTACCTCGGCCTGTGGGAGGTTTTACAGGGTTTGATATTTCCACACAACACACAGATGGACACACACTCAGCGCTGAATTTCCTATGAACCTGCAGATGTTTTCTTCTTCTCCAGTCCTCTTACATCTCCCCTGAGTGGAGGGTCCAAAGAGTCCTCCGGCAAAAACAACTCTGTATTGGTTTTATCCTGCGTGCGTGCGTGCGAGTGTGTGTGCGTGCTGGTGACGGCTTTGCACTTGCTCAAAAACGAGGGTGTAAACTCGCCTCACACCTGTCGCCTCAGCTGAGTCAGATTACCTCCAGACTCCATCCACCCAGCTCTCCATGTGCCGGTCCCCTTTCTGGCTCCCTTCATCTATTCACTCATTCACTTACTCTTCTGAATAAAAGATACCTACACTGCTGTTACTTAACACTCACGGGGCCTGACTCCATCTACACCTGTGTGTTGTGGTCACAGGTGGAGTGTGTGTGTGTGTGTGTGTGGAGTTTAACAAACACTCCCAGGCAGCTGACATCCGTGGCATCAAACACAGCACTTAATGAAATGAATACCACCTTTGATTACCATTTTCATTAAAGGTAATTAAATCCCTTTATTAAACACTAAACCACCATCACACAGATGCACTTAAAGTTAAGTCACCGTAAGCTTGATTTCATCTGAGCTGGCTGATCAGGTGCTGAAATCCCCACAGGAACCAAAGTTGAGTCCATCATGATCCACTTATCCTGCTGAACAGTATTTATGACACTAAACGCCTGTCATCTGTCACCGTCGCCGTTAAAGGATTCACCTGGAAAACCGGGCTGAACTTCGCCTTCCAGACATGAAATTCTGCCTGTTTTATTATATAATGTATAGATAAAGAGAGGTGAAATATTAAAATCCTACAGGTTTTAAATTAGGATAATGTTAGACTAATCACCTGTTTTCATCTCTCTGCACTGACTTCCTGTCAACTTTAGGATTCTATATAAACTCTTTGTCTGTAACACTTTAAACAAACGGACTCCCTCTTACATCGGTGAACTTTTAACCCCTTACACTCCTTCTACTCCGTTACAGATCCAGACCTCCTAGATGTTCCTCTTTTGTGACCTCTGTTCCCAGACTGTGGAAGAGTTTTACCCTAGAGGTCAGGTTGGTGGGGTCTATAGAGTGCTTTAAAACTCAACTGACTCTTTTCAATACGTTTCTGTGTTTAACACATCAGTTTTAGGAATAAGTTTGACTTTATTTTAAAGCATTGCTTTGTTTTTATTCTTAGCTCATCTGTTTTTAATGTATTTCATCTGACGTATTGTTTTGTAACTGTAATTGTAAAGGGTGCTATTTAAAGTGCCTGTGACTCTATATTTAAATCACTTTATATTAAACAGGTGTAATCTTTGATGCCTCTAGATCAGCGTTGCACCATTAGAACTCAAAATACGCTGTAATTATTTCCTAACGAGCAACTCAGAGATCAGAAGAATGCTCCGCCTTCCGGTTCTGCTGGGTTTCTCCTTATTTGGCAGCCTGACACTTCTGCTGCAGCAGGGGGCAGTGCCCAGTAGGGGGCAGTGTCCAGTAGGGGGCAGTGCCGTCGCGTGAAAGAGAAACGAAACTGAAACTAAACACTACACGGTCTATGGGCAATGGCGGCGGCACTGCCTCGCTCCAGTTGTCGTGAACGTGCATGTGGGAGGAGAATTGACCATATAAGCAAGTCCGGATCACTATGACCTCATAGCGGGCTGGAGTGAAAAAAACTGTTTGAAACCTGGGTCTGAAATCTGGAAGAGCTTCTCACTGGCTGTACTAGGAGACAGATGGACGCCGTTTTTTGCTCTTTCTGGCAGGTTTAAGGTGAGAACTCAACGTTGCAACATGATAAATAAGTCAGAAAACATGGAAACCGATGTCATGGGACCTTTAAATAGAAACAACATCCAATTGTAGCACAATATCTGTAATTGTCATTACTAAGGTTGATTAACTGTGGTAGCCATCTTGAATCAGGTAGACTTCCAAAATTTATCATTTGCAACATGATACATCAAATGATTACTAATAAAACTTTCTCAAAAATCCTCAGGGATTCCTGAGATCTTTTGCTAACAGACAACTAAACATGCACATAGAGATACAGGCGAAAACATTAACACCCACCATCAGAAGATTATTATTATTATTATTATTATTATTATTATTAACCCCCTTCTAACTGGTATCCCAGCATGTACTGTGAAACCTCTACAAAGACCCGGCCAGAATGCTGCAGCATGTTTGGTCTTTATGTCACCCCACTGTTAACTGAAGTCCATTGGCTACCTTTAGCTGCTCACATCAAATTTAAGTCACTAATGCTAAACTACAAATTCCTGAATGGAACGGCTTCCAGCTACTTGAATCCTCTTGCAAAGGCTTATGTCACGACTCGGTCACTCCGGTCATCAAAGGATCATCAGCTAGCAGTGCCGACACCGCGCTCAGGACAGTCCAGACTCTTCTCGTGTGTCGTTCTACGATGGTGGAATGACCTACCAAGCTACCAGAACAGGGGCGTTCCTGTCTGTCTACAAAGACCCAATAACTCTTCACAGAACATCTTCTAGACTAGCTCCTCCCTTGTGATGATGATACTGGTTGTGATAAACCCATGAGTTCCTCACTCGTCTCTTTATGTTCTGTCATCGCAACCCAACACTTTGTGTGTTTTAGCATTTCAGCCACCACCATCTAAACCTCATGTAGTCATGGAGAGTCTAGGATGTCTTACAATTAAAGCACACTGATGTTATGATGATGATACATTTGTGATATGCTGTGCAGCTCCACCCACTAGTCTCAGTATGCTTGGGCTGGTCCGTGTGAACCTCGGCAACCTTGTTGCTCAACTTTGTGTGGTCAGGGCAAATTCCCTGCAGCTCTGTAATACTTCAGGAGATTAGCCTGCTCAGCTGAGGCCTGTAGGCATCAGTGTGTGTGTGTGTGTGTGTGTGTGTGTGTGTGTGTGTGTGTGTGTGTGTGTGTGTGTGTGTGTGTGTGTGTGTGTGTGTGTGTGTGAAGTTGAGACAAAACAGAAAGAATTCAGCAGTCAATGCAAAACAGAGAGGTAAACAGAGCTATGTACGTCGATCCAGAAATAAAGCCCTCCATCAAAAGATACAGAATCAGATCCAAATGTTGTCACTGTGGTTAACGAGAACTCAATCACTTCAACGGTTACAGAAATGCAGCTAGTAGGCTTCTCAAGGCTCAGGCTTTGCTTCCAGACATCCTCCAAGGACCGACAGTGGCTTCAATATGTGCACGTGCACATTCCAAACACTTTTTTTGCACCAAAAAAAAAATCCTTCCTAATACCATTTATCAAGCAACAGTCAAAAGAACAATCCTCCAAATGCTTTTCTATGGTATCTAAACAAACTGTAACAGAAATACCTTGACATCTGTGTTTCTTGTAAATCAGGTCTAAATGTTTTTGGTCTGGTTGCCTTCAAAGATCCAAACAACCACTACAGAAAACCTGCTATTTCTCAGCAGTGTCCTTCAATGCATTTTCAGATAAAGAGTAAGAAATTAATCTAACTTATTAGGTTGATCTTAACTGCAGTTCAATTTACTGCATGAAGTTAGACCTTTTTCCACAGGACTATATTTAATCATTTGGTCTGATTGAAAGAATTTTTTAACATTCTGCAGGAGGTTCATGTTCTTCGGCCTAACGTATTATTCCTTCTCGAGTCTCAGAGCAGGAGCTCCTAAAAATGAAAATCATAAGATCAATAAAGACTGGACACACCAAGATGCTCCATAAACTATATTTACATCAGACATGATGAAACGTAGATCCACTCTGCTGCAACCAGACAACAAACTGTCTGTCTGAACAGTCTTTAGGCGAGACAAAACACAGTCAGAAACACATGCCTGTGCAAAACACAGACAACTCCAGACAGATTATTGTGTGTGTGAGTGAGTGTGTAAAACAGCGGTAACATACACATGCAGTGAGCACCATATGGTGTGTGCAGTGGGAAGGCAGGCAGTCAGAAAGCGGGGTATTGCGGTTTAGGGCCTGTCGTAGCCTTAAGCCACTCAGGGCTAACAGGATTAGGAGGCGGGGTTACTGAAGGCCGTGCTGCCGGTGGGACTGGGAGGCCAACAGGAACACAAACTTTCTGAGTATTTTTAAACATATTTAAGTTTCAGAGGTTGAAACCAGACTGGAAATTCTGCACCCTGATGGTCACGTTGGTCCGTTTCACTGCGACGGCTAAGCTGGCACGTAACCAAACACTGCAGTTCATTTCCATGCATTCAGGAGCACCGGGGACAAAGTGCTGAGGAAAACGCAGTCAAAGGTCTGAGCTGCAGGTGTGTGGTGTGGATGGATCCTGAAACACTAGCCCTGCACTACGTCAAACCAGCTCTAACATGATGCATAAAATCACATACAAATATGCACAGGTTCAAAGGTTAATCTGCTCGTTTCCATGTCTGAAATGTATCAGATCGTTCTGAACCATAAAACAGCTCTTTGTTGCCAAAACAAACTATTACTAGAATTAAAAAAAAAAGACATTTGGGGATATTAGAGAGAGAAAAACATAAAACCGCAGATAGAAGATGCTTAGCAACAAGGCTGGAGGCAGAAGAACAGCTGGCCTGAAGCTAAGATCTAGTGTGATGATTTATCTGAGGTATGGCTTTTATTTCTCAAACAGACAAATTAGTTATTCTATCTATTTTCACCTTTAAATGGGGAGTAATGATACAATTATTCATACTGAAAAGTATAATAATAACCCCTTTAGCAACTCTTTCAAAGCCTAACAACTGTTTCAGGTATTATTGGAGACTCTGATGTGAAAGCACTTATAGTTTTTATGTTTCTTCAAAGCACTCAGAGGTGGTCCAGTCCTCAAGCAGCAGTCCCCACCCAGCTGCTGGAGCACGAGACGTTAACCCCTCAGTGTCCAGGCTGCAAAAGAATTGGTCATGTGTGAAGAGGACGCTCGCCTATCCTTAACTTGGCCTACAGTCATGGTGGGATGTCTAAAACTAGAAACCTGTCCAGGGTGTCCCCCCCACCCCTCGCCCTGTGACTGCTGGAGTGGAGACAGGCACCAGCTCCCCACCACCCTAACTGATTAAGCCCAGAGAGTTCATTGTGACATAAAAAAATGTTCATTTGTCGTTCTAAACATATTCTGTTTTTTTTTACCCACTTTATCTTTTCCATGACATTAATCCTCTCCCCTACAGCATCCACTAGTTTTATACATATGATGACATCATTTACAGCTACTTTTAGGACCGCCAAAAGCTACTTTCATTACTAAGGAGTTGGTAACACAAGCCAGCCTCTAATAAACATGTAGACCCATGGTTCCAGTACACGTTTAAGTCCCACCCAATTCATGTAGACAAATCGGACAATTTCCTAACAAAAAAACTCATAATGTTTGCAGGTAGTTGACACCTGCTGAATTACATAATTATTGTTGCTGCATATTCAAATATTCTTCTTTCTAATACATTCAGCTGTCCTTAGTTTTATGATGCATACAAACTGACATGATTGTGTGCAGATGGTGAGATATTCAGCCCCACATCCTGTTGTATTCCAAAACAAGGTTGGTGCTGTAAATGAAATTGTTTGGCTTCACATTTGAACAGTGGTCGTAGGTGGAGATGCTATGTCTAGCTTTTATGTAAATTGATAGTGAAGTCATTGTAGTTACACCTCCTAACGTTGAAATCACAACGAAACAAGTCTCAGCACTACGTTAGAACGTGACAAAGATAAATCAGAAATAGAGAGCCCTCAGATCTGTTCAAATCACAGTTTTTCAGTCAACTACAGTGAGGACAAAGGAAGATGGGTCATATTATATATATATATATATATAAGGTGAAAAACATTTCTGAAAAGAGAAATAAAATAAAAGAAAGCCAGCATCCAGTGAATTCGTCCCATTAGAACAAGGTTCAACTGTCCACATCTTGATCAAATCTTCGTTATTGCTCTCATCTGAACATGTGGGCCTCTGAGGCTAGACTACCAGTTACTGTGTGCTCCATCACACATGAGAAACAGAAAATCAAACTCACACATCTGGCAGAGCAGCTCCAGGAAACTGTGTCTGACAGAGTAACAGAACTGATAATCTGACTACAAAAACAATACTGGCCATGTAATGGTTTCTAAAAACATATACCCTTCGTTTTATTTATATTTATTTTAGAAAGTTTTTGGTTTAAAACTGCCACGTAAAAAATAGGTAAAACCAGTTCCATAACCAGGGTTACATGTCATTTTTAAATGAGGTTCTCAGGAGTTGACGTTTGGTACACACGCCATCCATGTGAGGTCGATTCTGGGGGTGGGGTGGGGTGGGGTGTGTGTGGGCATGAGCAAACCATCAGAGTGTGGCGCTACAAGGAGTCAAAGTGAAACTTACAGCGAGCTTCTCAGCTCCGGATGCATCTCATCAGTGTGTGATCGATGCTGCTATAGACTACATCTAACTGGTGCGCAAAGGAGTGTAGTGGCAAGAGGAACTGGTACGCATGGTTTTTGATGCACATGCACACTGCTTATGAGCACCCCTGTCCATAATCCACTCCCCATTGAAAGAAAAGCAAATATTTTGTTTTTCTTCACCCCGCTGACCTGAAAACAACCGAACCATGACTATAATGTACTGTTACAGCTCTGCCCGCTGTCCAGTTGAAGTTGTTTGTTGCAGCTTCACACTTTACTTGTAAACACAACTATGATTACAACTTTTTAATGCAATTATCTACATTAAAATAAAATGGTACTCCCCTAAAATATATGCAACAGTGATACTGAAATTATATTACTTCAGAAGTACCTGGAATTGGACAGATTACGACTTTTTGGAGATAAAAAATGACAGATTATGAAAAATATCAATAAACTAAAAAAGAAAAAGAACACCTTGATAGAGGAATGCTACACGGCTGCTCAGAGGCTATTTGTGCCTGACTGAGAGTTGGAATCTCCTCATGTTAAAGAGGAAGCTGATTGCTAAGAAACTGCAGAACAAATTCATGCAACACATCCACAAACACACTCATCAGCTGAGTGAAGGACACTTACGCTTCAGGAAGCGGTTACGGACCCATTTATTCTGTTTACGGGCGTAACGCTTTGTAGCGATCTTCAAAGCTTCTATCCCTGGAAAGAGTTCAAAAGAGGAAACAAAGAGACAGGAAGCAGAGAGAGGAGATGAAAAACAATCCATAAAGAGAATCTTCTGGTTGATGAACCAGTTCACAATCTGAAGTCACCTCTGAGCAGGTATTCCTCTGACCTTTAGCTCTCAGTTGGTCTTTGTCCTGCTGGCTGCTGCTTTCAGGAGCAGTCAGGAAGTCGTGAAACTCCTTAAAACCGATTGACTGGAAAATCCCATGTTGGTAGTCTTGGCTGTGGGAAGGAGAGGAAACGTTATCCATCAATATGAAAAGTTTCTGCCTCTGACGTGACATTTATAGACCCCCTACGGTGACTCGTTTCACTTTTTGCTCCTCCATCCTGCTTTCCATTTTCATGTGTAAGTGTGAAACCATAAGAGGGATGAAGTCAGAGGCCAAAACATAAACTCATGGGATCCACAGGTGCTGAAACGTCCTATGATCTTAATAAAACCTTCACTTCTCAATTAAAAAACAACAATGCTCAGAAAAAACACACGTCAACACCACTCTCATAAACAATGCATTAATTATTATCACACATCCTGTTTGTGCTGGTTTATTTGACAGAAAGTATGTCTCTCTAGCTGGAGGCAGGAGGTGTTGTAAGCAAATGAAAGAATTTAGAAAACAGCTTCAAACAAATTACATCTACCAGAAAACATGATGGAAATATTTTATATAACAGAGAGAGAGAAGGTGAGCAGAAGGTCGAGTCTGAATGAAGCTTAGAAAATAACAGCTGAACTAACAGAGAACAATGAGAATAACATCAAACAGCAGTGCTCAGTGTCAGGTGGCAAAAACACCATTAGAATAATTATAATAATTATCCTATAATGGAGAACAAGTCTTGATTTAAAATTAAATGTCTAGCATCTCCTGAAGGAATGCACATGTTTTTTATCCCAGAGTTTTAAACTCAAACCTTATGTTGAGAGATGATGGAGTTACAGCTGATATGCTCAACCTCATCCAATACCACGAGATGGTGTGTGATTTGTTAACACTCAGAGAGAACGCTGGGAATGACTCTCAGCTACAACCACATCAGTAAGTAAGTCATCTTTATTTGTTTAGGTCCTATCAAGACATACATCGCAGAGTGCTTTACAATCACAACAAGTTAGACAAAAACAGAGACATCTGACAATAGAAACAGTAACTGTTGCATTAAAGTTCACGTTAAAGTCAGTTTGAAAAGGTGGGCTTTGAGCTGATTCTTTAAAAAGAGACCACTGATCTCAGGCTCAGGGGGCGAGAGCTCTAGTATCTGGGGGGCTTTGCTCACTGGACCTCAGGGACCTGCTGGGGGTGTAAGAATGTAAAAGTTCACTGATGTATGCTGGTGCTTGTCCATGTAGGGCCCTAAAAGCCAGAACCAGGATCTTAAAACAAACTATGGAATTTACAGACAGCCAGTGGAGCTGTAGGGAGAGTAGCGAGGTGATGTGGGTTTATTAGGAGGACGTAGTCAGAAGACTAGCATTCTCTACCACCTGTAATCAATCCTAAGAAGGTTTGTTAAGACAGGTGAAGAGTGAGTTACAGTAGTCCAAACTTGAAGAGATGAATGCATGGATGACAATTTACAGTTCAGAGCGTGAGAAAATGGAACTCAACTAAGCAGTATTCCTGAGATGAAAGAAGGAAGAGCATCCAGAGTCAGAGCTGAGATTCCTGGCAGAAGGTTTGGTAAATGAAGCAAGTTGACCAAGACACTCTCTGACTTTAGGAACAAGCTTGTCTGGAGCATAGATAAGGATTTCATTTCTGTCTTCATTCAATTCATACGTCTGTAACAGCTGTAGATAAGACATCTAGTTAGGCCTTAAAGGAGAATATCATCTGCATAAAGGTGGTAGGAGATATCTGACAGAGCTCAGAATGTGCTGAATAGGGAGCAGATAGAGTAGGAAAAGTAGAGGCCCCAACACAGAACCTTGTGGGACATCATAGGCGAGGGAGGTGGAGGAGAACCTGTACTTGGAAACAGCCACAAAGAAAGAATGCTCAGACAGATATGAGGTAAACCACTCAAGCATATCTCCTGATAGGTCTAGCCAGACCAGGGGTCCTCCTGGTCCTCGAGGGCCAGTCTCCAGCATGTTTTAGAGGTTTCCTTGCTTCAACACACCTGATCTTAATTAGTGGGTGATGAAGAGGCTTCTGGTGGCCTTGAATGCGCACTGAGGAGGTAATTTAACATTTAAATCAGGTGTGCTGAAGCAGAGAAACCTCTAAAACATGCTGGATACCGGCCCTCAAGGACCAGGAATGCCCACCCCTGATCTAGACTATCAAGTAACAGGTGATGGTTAACGGTATCAAAACCGAAGAACCGAAGAAGTGGGTGCAGCATTCTTACAAAAAAACAGGGACTTGACCATGATTGACCTTAATTATTGTGAGCACATAGAGCACCAATAGATTGAAAGACATGTTTAAACAAAGATGAAGGTAAAATGTCAAGAGGGCAAGCAGAGACTTTCATTGAGTCAACCAGTTTGGTCAGCTCTGGTAAAGGAACAGTTCTATAACGGGCTCAGAACAGACTGAGAGGAAGCTGAGAAAGAGAGAGAGAGAGATACTGGATCAATCCTTACTGGTTTTATCCACAAAGAAGGAAAGGGAGTTTTCACAGTCTCCATCTGAGTGAATTGAAACTAGGTGAAGCAGGAGAGACAATGTTGCTGATGGTGTTAAACAGATTCCCTTTGCTCCTCCACACCAAGTTAGAAAAATACACAGCCCTCGTGTCCCCGCATAATTAAAGGAGGTCAGGAGATCCTTTAGATGGAGCAGATGAACATGGAGATGCGTTTTCTTCCAAAAGCGTTCAACCTTTCTGCAGTAACGCTTAAAACTGTGAATATCGTCATTAATCCGAGGATCATAGTTTAGCACAGGTTTGGTTCTAACAGGACAGATGTTGTCCAGAATGGCGAGGCACAGGCGCCATCTTGCCGGACAGATTAAGCTCAAAATCTGTAAAACTGACTGAGTCAATATGCTATGGTAGCCATCTTGAACAGGGCTGCCTCCAAAAGATAACCTGTTGTAGATGAACATCTAGTCAGTCATTAATTATTTGTTGATAGTTACTTTAAACTCTGTCCATTGGTTTATGCGATATTTTGCTACCAGACAAACACACACAAACATTAATGTTCACCTTTCAGTGGTGGGGCATAAAACAAAGAGATGACAAGCTGATGAATGCTGAACCTTAAGCGTTATGCCTCTGGTGTCAGCAGTTGGCAGATTCTGTCCAGTATCACCTGCTCACCTTGCTCCTAGAGATGCAGTTTTCCATAAATAGTGAAAACTGATCTGAACCTCCTAAAAATATCTGTATTTTCTGTGATAGTGCAGAAAATTTTATTTTATTTAAAAAAAAAAAAAAGGAAAAAGGAGCTGACAATAAAGACAAGTGCTCAGTCCTTTAAATATTTTAAACAAACATGCTGATAAAAATAATCCAAATGATTTAATAAGGCAAGAAAACAAAGTGTAATAATACTATTATTGGCTGTTTAATACATCTAACTAACACACTTGTAAGCGAAACAACAGGAGGACACAAAAATAAAACTCGCTGTACGGGCAGAGGCAGAAATTTGAGAACCGCATCAGAGCGCCGGAAATGTAGAGTCAATGAAGGGAGGAAAAGAAAGACGAAGAGACCGAGGGAGGGAGAGATGTGACCTTGATGTCTGGTCACAGCAGCCAGCCGGGGACGGAGACACGAGGCTGGAGGAGAGACAGACCGGCAGCGCAGGAGGGGAGAGAGCGGGAAGAGCACGGGTGATCAGATTGCTGAGAGGGCAGAGGATGGAGAGGAGGGGGAGGTGGGATGAAGGGAAAAAAAGAGGGATGAAAAGAAGCAGCCTCCTGGACATTGTTCCAACAATGCATCAATTCCCCACAACCACACCCCACCACAGACTCACATCATCATCATCACAGCTCACAAAATAGACCTCATTTCAAAAGAATATCAATAAATTAGAATCCAGACTGACGTGACAATTAATGGTTTCAATAATCCACTAAAAGCCTCACAAGCTGAAGAAAACCACCCTGATTAGAATAATGTCCCACTCATGTTGCACCATATGTTGAGTAGGTAGCTGCTGCTGTTTAATTTAGAAAGGTTCTGCTTGAGATAAAGGACAATTGGCCCCTGCCAAAAGAAAGTGCTTGTTCCTAAAAGTAAAAATAACACTTGCTGAATCAATTTCTGAGCGCTTGCAAGTGAGAAAGTCAATCTTGACATTTTCCATGTAGCGTCCGTGAAGGAATTCAAGGACAACTACTGTGATTCTTTACCATGTACGTCTTCTGTTATAACAGGCTTTAGAAATAAAGAGATATACACTCCAAATATGTCAAGCACTGAATTAAAAATCATATTACAACAAGAACTAGAAGAACTAGAAGGACCGTTTTAGCTTTTTATGAAGTAGGAAAAGTAGAAAAGTCTGGGTAATCTGCAGTGAATCTCATGGAAGCCGTTTTCCCAGATCCCACACAAATGGATCTGAAGAGTCATGTGTGAGTGACACAATCCTGATAAAGTCACGAGGAGTCTTGTGACCGTTCATATTTTACTGCTCCAGACGACTAACAGTGGAAGCCTTGAAAGCTATCAGAGCTGCTACAGAGTTAACTCACAAGGTCTGCTTTAAAGAACACTTCACAACCACTAAACGAACACAGATTGTTAGAAAACGCCATCCGCTGTCCCAGAAATACTAAACTGGAGGCGTGAAGCTGCTGCAGTGAGACCAGGAGGTGGGTTTTGGTTGACCTGTGAAGGACAGAATATTAAATTCAATGTTCATAAGTACTGGGGGGACAAGTAAAGATCATGACTTGCTTGATTATCACTAATAAGATGGAGAAGGAGGTTTTTCCTGTCAATAATTAATAGCCACTGAACATTCTGAAGAAATATCCTTCCCATCTGAGCAGAGCTCCCAGCAGTGAGAGTTGTATCTAAATCGGTCTCCAGGCCATTGGGAAACGTCAGCAGAGCGATCCGTCAGACTGGGAGGAGAATAAATAACCGGACTGTCGCCTGGCAGAGTTCACGTCCCTCCTATCCTCTAGGTTTTAACATTTTGCTGCTTCATTGTTTTTAGATCCTTCTGTCAAATGTTTCTATGGTTACTGAAGTAGAATTACAAGAATTTTATGTTTCAGGTGTTTTTTATTAACAACTGCATTAGGTCTATACAAAGAGTCAACGTTTGTCCCTCGTTTTTAAGACCTCTGCACTTTATCCTGACTGATGGCAGGCCATTCTTCATAATCAATGCTTGGAATTTGTCAAAATTTGTGGGGTTTTGTTTCTCCACCCACCTCTTGAGGATTGAGTTCTCAATGGGGTCTACAGAGAATCCTGGACATGAACCCAAAAAATCTCTGTCTCTGCCTTATAGCACAGTGCTCCATCATGCTGGAAGAGACATTTTTCACCACCAAACTCTTCCTGGATGGTTGGGAGGAGCTCCTCTTGGAACATGCTTAGGTACCATTCTTTATTCATGTCTGTTTTCTGAGGCTAAACTGTGAGTCCACTCCCTGGGCTGAGAAGCACCCCCACAGAGGAATGGCCTCAGGACGCTTTACTGTTGACAGGACACACGATTGATGGGAGTGCTCGCCTTTTCTTCTTCGGACAATCAATTGATCAATCAATCAATAGCAAGCAGGAAAAGCATCCATTGTAGAAAATTACTTCTAAAGCAGTAAAATGGGTCATCGAGCTGATGGAGAATTCCATCAAAGGTGGTACACTCCAACTGATGGACTTTCACTGAGACCTGAAGTAGGTTTAGATGTTTACACACGTTAGGAGATATGATGTTTACAAAAAAACACATTTAAATTACTGAGTGCACTGGAGACTTTTCACATATTGTTAACACTAAAATCCCACGTTTCTTTAGTGACATCACCAACTCTGCTTCAGCAATGAGCTTTTTGAATAAAAAAGGTCAGTCTATAGTCCTCACTTCATCTCTGTTTCATGGAAGCAACACTCTCATAACTACAACTGAATTGTTGTAGATTGAACTGCATTATGGGTAATGTATATCCAAAGATTAAATGAAGTTGGTGTTAGAAATAATGAAAACGTGGTTCTAAACTTTAGGTAAAACAGCCACAGAGATCCATCAGAAACAGTCTTGTAGTTTAAACATACCTAAATAGAAACATTTAACAAACAGTAATGTCTTGTTTTTTCTTCCAGAGGGAGGTTTTTGTCCTGCTCATGTTCTTACCTGTCATCCTGAACTTTCTGTTGATTATATCTGACATGGAAGTCTCTGAGCTCTTTGATCAGTCCGGCAGACAACATCTCATCTACACGACCTTCTAAACGCTCGTCTAGAACTACAAAGCATAAAAAATGGAGGTAAAAGTTTTTTTAAAAAGAAGAGATTTGTACAAGTGTGTTTATTACCTTCCATGTCTGCATGTAGCCAGAAGATGCAGAGGTCTGGGTACCTCAGCGGCCCCCCAAGACCCCCACCTCCCTCCTGTGCCCTCTGCTCTTCAAGCCAGTGGCTATGGGGGACACCGGTCTCCTCATGGATCTGAAGACTTCTGTAGTAAAAACATGTAAGTGGAGGTGTTAGGGGTTAAACAAAACTCAAATGCGATTCAGACACTTTGTTTTTTGTGTGATTCTCTCATCCTGTGATGTTAACTTTTGTTGTGCATCGGGTAAACTCACGAGTTAAACGCCCACTCATCCACTAAATCCACTGTAAATGAAAACTTCCAACTCCCTTTCTGGGACACAAATTAACCGTCTGGTTTAGGTTTTAGAAACGCTGATAACTGCTGCACATGAAACTCACCGAAAGGACAAATAAAGAACTGAACATGAGAGAACTTAGAACAGGATTGACCCCAAAAAATGTAATTTTCTGCAACAGCACATGGTTCACATCCAAACTAAGCTATCCAAACTTGTGAGACACAGATTTATATGCAAAACCCTTTTTTTAAATTCTATTCATGGCCGGCTGAACACCGGGGTTATGAGGAAAAGACGATTCCTGTCATCTCCTGTCAGATTACAGAACGGGGTAACCTAACCTGCTCACATAAATGAAACGCCGGAATCATACTGCTACTCATCAAGCTGTGCGTGCGCGTGCGTGTATGTGTGTGTGTGTGTGAGCGGGTGTAAATTGGTGCTCTGAGCCAGTGTGCTGCAGCTATCAACTTGAGAATCCATGATCTCTTCAGGGTCTCAAAGACAACATGAGAAGACTCAAACGTGACATTAAGACAACAACACATGGCACAACACCGTTTGATCCTTTCGTCCCACTTGGGAAACGTAGTCCGCTGTGAAAAGTCTCAGGTCTTAAAGGTAAAGTTCAGATCTTCTAAAGTGGGGTTCTGTGGAAATGCTATAAACAATTAGAGGGAAATTACAGCAAATTTGAAGTATAATTTGTGTTATAAATAATTGCTATCTGACCTATTGAAACTATAGCATTCTGAATGACCTCTGTTTGGAGAAATAGCTTTTAACTCCATTATGACTGATGAGCTAAAGGCTAGTCCGAGAGCATGCTGCTTTCTTAAAATAGCTCCAACCTCCAAAATTTCATAGCAGTTTATGCAACATTATTTTATAAACCTTTATACTGTCATCTACTTTGCTTCACCCATACAAATTTCTATAGTTATTTATTAGTATAAATATCACCAACAGCAGCTAAATAACGCCTTATTGGTTCATCCAGGGGTCAAGTCCAGCAGGAATTACTTGATATTTCTGCTAAAATAACTAAGTAATGCAAAACTGAATGGCTAAAAGTCCCATTAATATCTTAGCAAAATGTAACTTTTGAAATATAGGCAATCTATATAGTCTTGACCTACATGGACTACTTGTTAGCTTATCAATCTGATTAAAAAAAAACTTAATTTCTTCAAATTGAGGTAATTCAGAGAGCTATTCACAAAAGGTAAAATACTAAATGTTCATTACTGTTAGAAACCCACTAAAGAAGACGTGAAGTATCACTTTAACTTTGGGTGACATGTTTATAGGCTGGGCTTTCCCCACCTGGGGATGTTGTAGGCATATAGCCTCTATTAGATTTTGTGGAGTGGCTTGTGGCTTTACAGGACCAGTAAATATTTTATTTGTCTGAAATATAAAGTTTAATATTATTAGAAATAAAATGTAGAAAGTAGCAGAATTTGCCAAAAGAGATTTGTTCAGTGGAAGATTTTATTCCTCTCGAAAGTGATTTTGTAGAAAGACTCTTCTAAACATTCACACAAAGCTAAAAGTCAGTGCTCCGTCATGGCAGGATAGTTTTCTAGCTTAAGACAGTGTTCAGACTTTTGGTCCTGCCGTTCATCATACACAGTATTATTGTTCTGATTTTATATGAAGTTTTTCCTCATTAAACTGTTTTCCTACTTCCTTGCGAAAATAAGACCGGCGATACATTTTTTTTGTTTACAAACAAAAAACCATGTGCATTCATGACGCTATAATTAACATATATTAACATATGGGGGGGGGTCTTGGTAAGTTACCTGACTTGATGCAACTCTTTTGTCTGTGCTGAAACAAGATATTGTGAAATTCTATACTAATGGAAACCTGTGACTGGATGAAAAGTAACTAAGGGTTTTTCCACTAAAGCAGTTCTAAACCAGGGCTGCTGCTGGAGCCGATACGTCACTGGTTCTATAAAAAAAAACAACAAAGAACCAATGTCTTCATCCCACAGCTAGAGAGACTTTTCAGAGCCAAGTTATTACATCACATTAAACGTTTCTCCACTATGCTTGAGTTTCTGTAGAGGATCACAGTGTAGGGAGACAGTTTACCTACACAAACCAGAGTCTCTCATTATTCCTGCTAACAGACATATTCATAAAACTATTCTAGATTATTAAAGGAGTAATAAACAGTCAGTGGCATTAATCGTACAATATATTATATTTAAATGAAAGTGGGCGACCATAGATAAAACTATGTCATAAAGACATTTTATCTGGGCTAACTTTAGCATTAAATGGACTGGAAGCTAAATAAAGCAACATCCTCTGATAAAGACTTCAAGTCAACACCAGTGCTAAATAAAAATGAAGAAAAGTAGGGCAATAAAATAGAGATAAAGTTAGGTTAAAGGAGCTAACTATGATAGTTTTATAGTTTTACACAACTGAATGAGTGATGCGGATTAGCCACCATTTATGTTCATTAAACTTTAACCATGCAAAAACAGCATAATACAGGAAGCTTCAAGCTCAAAAGCTTGAGTTTTAGTGCTTTTGCTAGTGCTTGTTAAGCTATTATAACTAAAAACTAGCCAAGGAACAAGCTAGCTAGCTACAGCAGAAACAGCTGAAAAATGAGAACACGGAAACGAAAATATCAGTAACTACGCTTTTTTTACTATACAAAATATAGATTAATGGCAGCAACTTAAATTCATTATTTACATTTTTTATTGTTTTCTGTTTCTAAAAAGAGAAGTTGACTAACACTTATGTTCAATATATCTATTCTAAAACAGGTTAAAAGCATAATACAGGAACTGTATCTGCTCAAACTAAAAGCCTAAAGCATAGTTTAGTACTGTTGTGTTTGTTTTGCTATTAGCTATCTAACAAGCTAGCTAATGAAAAATACTGGTTACAGCAAAAATAACAGAAAAGCATGTCATAATTTAATAATTACTACCACAGATTCAAATTAGACAGAAATGTTGTGTAACTATTCAGATGACATCATTACCAGCTGTATCACCTGGCTAGCTTGCGCTTGTCATTAGGGTGCAACATGGCGGCCATTTTAGGATCCACCTTGGACAGTCGTTTATGTAACTGAGCTCCTTCCAGTTTCTCCAGTTCCGTCTTCTTGTCTCCAGCTTCGTCTGCTGTAGCCCCACAGTCCTTGTGCTCCTGCTGTGAGACATGTTGGATTACATTTTTAATAACTATTTACTGATTCATTACTCGTCAACTTTCAATAACTCATTCTGCTGTGAGTCATAAATATGTCATTTAAACTGACAGTCAGAAACCTGTTATTTTCTTTAACAAATGATTATGTAGCATTAGGTTACACACTTGAATGAACAAATGTCATGATAAATACACGTGAGTTGTGCGTCTGTGACACTTACCCCTGTATCTAAGAGGACTCTCCACAGCAGAGACTCAATGTAATAATTTGTTCCTCCAACAATGATCGGCAGCTTGTTTCTGCTGTGCATGTCATCTATGTTAGAGTTTGTTAAGGAGACAGATGGACAAGAAATGCACAGCATAATACTTTAAAAAAATATTGCGTCTTTGACTAAATAGTTCCCCAATAAGGCTACTCCTCTTTAAGCCCCTGATTGGTCATAAATCACAAATCAAGCCGACAATGTCCCATGAAGAGCTGCATTACACCAATAGGAGGAGTGGGGTGTAACTCAACGCATAAAATACGTCGGACATCTCCTGTTGTAAATCCCACGGCTGACTGGTCACACAAACCATCTGATATCATCGAATCACACCATCAAGGTAGCTTAGCCTTTCATACGTTGACCATCAAGAAGCTGTCACTATCATTCTGCAGCTTAGTGGGTTGACTTCAATCCCTCATGTTGCCTCAGTCCTTATAGGAATCACACAACGATGGCCTGAAGGCATCATGGGTCTTAAGACAAGGGCTTATGGGTCCTCCAAATGGATGGCTACAGCCTCACTCCATACACACATCCCAACTCAGCTCTGTGACTACCATACATATTAATAGTGGCTCAGTTTCAATTCCCCATTCTGCAGTGGTCATTTTAGATAACGCTGTTCTAGACGTAAAATGTATGTATGATGTATGAATAGCCGCTTTCACAAGACACATCATGCAGGAAAATCAGCATAATGCTCCCGCCACGGTGTGTCTTATGAAAGCGCTGCCATGCTTGGTAATATTGTTACAACGCCGTATGAACGACCAAAGGCTCCTAGATGCCGCCTCAGCTTTACGGCAGTGTTTAACAAGAACCCAATAATGAACCAAATAATGCAAAACTGGCGATGAACTTGGGAAAATGGAATTGAAGAATCAATGGCACTGAAACAACTTTGGCTGGTTCCAATTTGTGATTTTCACAAATACTTTTTGGGACAAAACTGCAAACAACTCCAAGGCTGTCAATCAACAACTGCTTGCCAAGTGACCCACAGTGTGATGCTCGTGCTCGTAATTCAGTCAGATTTAATTCACTTCAGTAAACATTTGAGAAATTATTTTAAAAATGATGTGCAACCAGTGTAACCTCCTTCTGCTGTGCTTTTGTAGCCTATGAGCCTCTGAGTTAACAGCTGTTTATTGGGTTCAACGCTAAATAAGGAGAAAGTTTTAAAATGTCTCAAAGCATTTGCGAGAAATCAAAGAGGAAGTTGCTGACCTGTCACGTGAATTGTGCAACACATTTCTTAAAATAGTCTAAAACTTGTCGCAAACTCTCGTCTGTTTCGTTTTTGAGAGTTATAAAGTGAGAGAAATGAGACGAACTGGTGACCAATATGCAGATAAAATGCAAACAAATGAAGACACTAATTCAAACACTTTGTGAGTAAACTGTGAAAAGAACCCATGCTCACATGATTATTGCAAGAAATTACATAATTTTTTTCACAAGTGTCCTTCACACTAATTTAGTGTGATTCCAAGATAAAATTTGTGCACAATTGCATTTCTCCAACAAGTTGCCAAGTCCAGTTAAAACACTGGTTAATAAGTGTTCTTTGTAGCCATCAAAGTACCGAGGACAAACATGCTGCCGGTTCTTACCGAAATGAGCCATGAATCCTCCATCAATATCATGTCTTAATATTTTATATCCAGACAAAATTATAATTTCTTGTTACCAATTTCTTTGGTGCTTTTTACAATTAGAAGTTAGAACTTCTCAGTTATGACTTCCTACAGCATCAGCTGTACAAGACGCTTATCGTTCGTTTCATGGTAGCAGCAACCCTAGCAAACAAGCCCTAATCAGAGGTGTTCCTGAGCCAGCCTACACATCTACATCCTGCAGCACATTTTGGATCAACCAGGGGCCTCTGCAAGCAGGACATGCCTGAAACACCTCCCTCATGAGTGGTCCAGAGGGAGTCCTAACTGAACCACCTCAGCTTGCTCCTCTCTATGTGGAGGAGCAGCGGTCCATGTCCCTCCCAGATGTCCAAGCTCCTCACTCTAACTCTAAGGCTGTGAGGAGGCAGGCCGAGATGATTTAAACATTTTTGTTAAAGGAGACCTGATGGTGTGTTCCAACAATTTTCAATGAAAGATCTACTCCAGGGTACTGGAGAGGAAGGTCCAGTCAATAGTTGAGTCTCAGATTGAGGAGGAGCTGTGTGGTTTTCGTCCTGGTTCAGGAACCATGGACGAGCTCTTTACCCACGCTAGGGTGACGGAGGGGTCATGGGAGTTTGCCCAACCAGTCCACATGTGTTTTGTGGATCAGGGCAGCGTCTGCAGTGATGCTGAACAGCTCTGTTGTGAAGAGGACGCTGAAGCATAATGCAAATGTCTCAATTTACCAGTCAATGTATCACGGTTTATTGAGCCTAATTGAATCTGCTTGTGAAAAAAAAGATTAGCAAGTCTCTTTTAAAATGTATTTCTTAGAACTTTTTTGTGTTTTACCAACAAATAAATTATCTGACAACCTCTTTTTTTTTTTTTACTCAGTCAGCTAAAAATTGTCAAAAAATAAAAAAGGAGGCAGATTAATAAATTAGCCTGATTGAAAAGTTGTCCAATTTTTTTCCACTTTTAATACCTAAATATCAGCATAGTTAATAAGCAGAAAAAAGAAGGTGGTGCAGCAGCCAGCTCACTGCAGCACACTGTTTAATGTAAGGTGTGTCACAAGTTCCTTTAAAAGTTTTGTTAAACAACTAAACAAGTGTTTATTTAAATTAAGAAACTATATTATGATTTGTCAGATAAATTTAAAAAAAACTGGACAAAAACCCCCATCAACATGTCTACTGGTCATCAGGTAGCGATAGAAAAATCCACATCGTTTGATCGATAATGAAATATAACAACATTTTAAAGGCAGGACAATCGTCTTGGTCACACAGACAGAACCTGCGTGCCACACCTTATTTCCTAGGCCTCTTTCTCTGTCGCATCTTTTTCCATCTTGCACATCTCCTCCTCCTCCTAATCGCCCACCCCCTCCACTGTGGGGCAATCAAATAACCACTCAAACAAGATAAAGACCCATCAGGCATCATCACTCCCCCCGTTCACTCACACACACAGAAACATGCACACAGGTCTGCGCCTCAGCGCTTGCAGAGGATGATAACTGACAGGCAGCAAGTAAAATCAAAGCAGGGAAACTGGAGGGCTGGTTTATGTGAATGGCATGACGAGTGAGGTAGTGACGCGTCGTTAGTTCCTGCGTCTTTTATCACGCAGTCCTTTTAGCTTTATAGTTTATATTCATTTCCCTCCTAATCTGTATTCAGCTCTTCCTCCGTCTCCCTCTTCCCACCAGCAGCTAGTGCTGCACCGAGCCTATTCTTGGAGCTACTGCATCCTCTCGCCGCACTGGTGAATGTGTGTGTAAAAGAGAGAGACAAGGTGTGTGTGGACATGCCATCCTGATCTATTAATACCTTCTGTAGTTATCGCCTCCTCTCTGCACATCTGTGTGACTGCCCAGAGTCTATGTGTGTGTGTGTGTGTGTGTGTGTGTGAGGAAGCATCGCAGACACACTCCTCCTCTACAAAAATCATCTCTAGTAATGATCTTCCACTTCTCATTTTTCCAGCAAAACATCTGCAGCGAGAAACTGTCAAAAATCAGGACACACACACACACACACACGTGTGTCCAAGCTAATTAGTAAAAGTCAAACCAGCTCAGGCTCATGTGAACGTGTGCAAAGAGGTGTTACAGAAAATATTTCTCTTCCTCTTTTCTAAAGCAGGATATCAGCGCCAGGGCTTTGTTCCTGAAGTCCACCACCGTGTAGCGGCTCACCAACGGGTCCACGAAGCCGATCATGTGATGTCTGCACTGGGCGCGCTCCTCAGCTGTCACCTTATTGGTGATGATATCCAGACCCTGGTACACCTGCAGGGAGACACGGATAAATTGAATAATCAGGAAGCGAAGGCCATGTGATAACAGGAGAATAATGAAACAGAATGACCTAAATAACAACCACCTGAAGAGGCGGAGCAGTAAAACACGGCGTTTTCTGGTAAACGTTCTGGGAGTTTTAAATCTGAGGAAGCTTCACAAGCCCTGGACGAGGTTATAAACACATTTTCAATAAAACAAATAAAATCCAGAATGGAGTGTACTCTAACAGGGCTGACACCGGGAACTGGAATCAGGACTATTACAGAAAAAGCAGGCCGATCCATCCTCGATGTCAAACAGCTCTGACCACTCCTGCAGTCATGATCCACCTCTGCTCTCCCAGAGGAGGCTCCCTCCAGGAACCTGATAGATGGGTGTCAGGCAGCAGTCGGTCGGGGTTTTGACTCTCACACAGCACATGGAGTCGGTCTGCTCCTCTCTTTCTAGAAACCTTTTAAAGTCACGTTCTGCTCCACGTGAATCCCAAACCAGACGTTTTGGGGAGATTTTGTAGGATTTATGTCACCGTCAGCAGTTTTTATAAAAAATAAAAAAAGACAACTACTCATTTCATTGTGACCCTGGTTAAATGTAGTTGTATTTTAATGATTTTTACTATGGTTTGATGGGTACAAAAAGTGCATTTACACATTTGACTGTTTCCAGTTTCAGTGGCTGGAGGAACCCAGGTTTGACTGGTGAGCGTTCAGGTTGAACAGCAACCAAAGACGAGCTTTAATCAACCGCCTGGTCGTCAGCAGCTTCACTTTCACTTCAGACCTCTCATCTCTATCTCTCATGGTTTTGATGTTTTACATAAATACTGGTTCACATCTGTCAGTGATCCTATGGATGGCTCTTGACACAGAGTTGATTCAAAATAAATGAAATGTTTTCCTGAAAAGATTTATCTTTGAAAATGTCTGACTGTTTCCTAACCTCTCCCTCAAGGCACTGATCATTAATCAGGCTGAAATTTAAAGAGTTGTTTCCAAACTAAGCTTCTGCTAAACTCAGGTCACTGCTGATGTTTGTCTGAATTAAAGGCCTAGCATCCCTTAAATTTAGAATATAACATTATCTCATGTCATTTGCAAGATTTGACATCATCTGTGAGCCAATCTCCAACCGTTCATTCAAATGTGTTAAATGCAATAAAAACTGTTTTTTAAAAATGTTTTAAACATATTTTTTAATTACAGATTTCAAATGCCTGTTTGGAAAAACTTGCAAAATCTTCTTGTAATGAACTCCTATTAAAATGAAACCTGCACTCCCAGGAGCCACAGCTACACGTCAGAGTGACTCGTATCTAAACACACTCCTGCAGCAGCTGCTGTTGTTGTTTAGGAAAAGTGAAAGTGCTGATTCAGCGCTTCCATTACATGGTTTGAAGAATAAACTGTGGAGTCTTCAGAATAAGTGATCAGCAGTGAAGGAAGTAGAAGGCATAACAGCCACAAACCTCAAGGTAAATGTCGAAAAGCCTTCAGGATGGTTGATTCTCATTTCTTCATTTATACGGTTTTCTTTTGTTCTTTTATCTCAACAAACTGCTCTTTGCTTCCTTTTGAATTATTCATTAGATTTTGGTGTTTTTAGCATCTCAACTCTGGTCAGTTCAGTTTTAATAAACACACTGAGGTCAAAGCCACATTATAAATACAGCCTTACTTTACCACCAGTCTGATCCTTATGGTATATATCATGTCTATAACACGACAGACTCTAACACACAGAGATCAATTAAATGTAGGTTATTGATCGCTTCCTTGGTGATAGTGAGGGTTTGGGGGAAGGGCTGCGTTCACTCCACCAAATGTTCCTCAGCCCCACGGCCATAAGGGAGGAGAAGGCAGAGCAATCTGAGCTGATAAATTATTCACCGCCTTTCTGCTCAATACCATCAGCCAATGGATGGATGGATAGATGGATGGATGGGAACTGAGGAATCTTTTGGAGAATTAAGCTATAAGAGAGTGAACGTCCATAAAAAAGAGAGGAGTGGTGTGAACTTGTGACAGAGAACAGGATGCTCCCTTACAAATTTGCACATATTATCCAACCACCAACCCTCATCCATCTTCATCCCCTCCTTATTCTCACTCACAGACTCAGCCCTACAGACGAGGTAGGGAGAGGAAAGTCTAAAGATGCTCAGAGAAATGGATGAAATGCTTGAAATTGTGAAAAAGTGTCCAACCCCCCCCCCCCCCCCCCCCCCCCCCCCACACACACACACACACACACACACACACACACCCTGCAGTGCTGCCATTTGTGACACACAGTAATACTAACACTTGGTAAATTTGAACTTTTCAGGCTGTTTTCCTTCTCCCGTGTCCCGTCTCTCTTGTTTTCTGAGAAAACAAAAATATGAGCAGTTTTTGATCCATTATTGATTATTGAGTCAAATGATTACCCGTTTAACAAAACTGAATTTGTAACAAATTAAACTAAAAGTTCAAAAACAACCAACCCATCTGGGTCTCAAAAAGTTGATAAAAGCTACAGATCTAAGTAATCTAAATGCACACCATTCGGGTATTTCATATGATTAAAGCCATACTCAGTAGCCAGGTAAACAATGTAGCTTTTAACGGGTTTTTTTTAAACCTCTTAACAACCTTCCAACATAGTATAGACATAAATATATTGTGGAGATTAAAAAAACCCCGAAAGAAATCAATAAAGTGGTTGTCCCGCAGTTCTCTAAAAACTTCAGCCAATCCTATCGTTCGGTCCGAACGATAGGATTGGACAATCCAGCTGTCTGTCTGCCGCATTTCCTCACTGCTTGGATTGGCATTAATCCGCCCGGACACATTTTGGGGCAGAACATCCCGGAAGTGAAAGTGAAAGTAGAAGTAGGACAGAGAGCCGGCGGGTGATTCCATTTTAAGATAAAAATACCAGAGTCCCCCCAAAAAGCACCTTTTCAGCTAGCAGAAAACTAAAAACGTTTGGAGGTGAAAAGAGGAAAAGCTGGGGGAACATTTCTGCGGCTGGAGTTTGACTCTGCTTTGTCACCTTTGCAAACCGTGGTCCTACTGTATGTCGGTGGGAGGCTGGCGTATGGATTTTACCCGACGGGAGGGGTGAGTTCACCGAGACGTGTTTCTGTACAGTAGCTAGCGAGACCTCGTTTGTTTACCTGGCTGCTGAGTATGGCTTTAAACTAACAGCTCAGTGAAACTTCAAGCTCACTAGTCTTCATGTGAATGGATACGACTAGAGGAAGGAAAGGCCAACACTTTGTTCAACACGGTCTAACTGTTGAACAAAACTATAAAAGATGAAGCTCTGATGGAGGCCGTTACATCCTGATCATTTGGACTCATCCAATCAGATTGGACTGACACGCTAACAGCTAGTCTGAGCAGGTGGATTGGTGCCGTCTTAAAGCAACTCCAGTCTAGAAAATTTCACTGCAGTTCACCGAATTAATGTCACCATTCAGTTCAAACTTCATGGTTAATCCAGCAGAAGGATTCCGATATTCATGCAGGGAAGCGCCACTGCAAAAAACCTCAAAGCCAGTAGCTTTATGCTGCAAAATAACTAGAATTTATTTAAAAACTGCATCATGTAAAACTAATGGTGATGATTGCATGAATTTCTGTGCAATGACTTTAGCCAGAAGTTGCTATAACCACACTGGAAGGATAAACAGTGGTTCTGCAACTTTAAATTTAAATAAATGTATCAAGAAACAGCCCTACTGAGGGCCAAGTCATGTGATTCTCATTTTAACGCCAACAGCCGCCACATTTACAGACTTTTGTCCCCCACATGACCAAAAGACAAAGGAGCTGTTTACTGCAAATCCATGATTCATACAGAATGTTCTGCCTTCAGTTCTCAATTACATTCTATGCTCCTCATCATGTGACGAGCACATGATCTGAGCATCAACCACACACTGACGTCCAGTGTTTCCCACCTACCCGCCTCCTCGCCATAACTCACAACCACACATTAAGGCAAACTCATCTGGTCACATTCAGGCAAATTATTGATATATCTCCTAAAAGAGGTAAAAATAATAAGACACACCAGAGTAAAGCAGTTAGAACAAAGCTGGAGTGCAAATGAGAAAAATGCAAAGAGCCACTTGAGTGGAAGGTGTTAGGAGGGGGTTGAGAAGGAGCTGCAAATGAGAGAAAAAGACATCCAGGCGAGGCGGAGGAAATGAGCTACAAATTACAGTGATGTTGGAGCTCAGAAGTCATGAAAGAATCAGAGCTGAGAGTAAAAACAGCTAATGATGTGTACACAGCTTCTGGAGGAAACTGGGAGATAAGTGGAAGACCCAAATTCTTTTAAGTAAATATGAGAAATGATGAACTGCTTCCTAACAGCTGAGTGAGATGAATTCCCTTACAGGCAGACAAAGTGCTGAGCAGGATTCACAGTGAGTTTGATTCCTCAACAAGAAACTCCACTAAGCAGTTTGTCAAATAATCTGCAGCAACTTTGTGATCATCAGGAATGAAGTTTCTATCTTTAAAGTCTCTAATGTCGCATTTCATGTTGATACACTTCAATAAAGACACAACTAGCGTGGATTCAGCTGCCCTCTCCTTCCTTTTTGTCTTTTAATTGATGTGAATGGATGTGACCATGTGGCTGGTGTGTGAGTGGTGTGTGTGTGTGTGTGTGAGTGGTGTGTGTGTGTGTGTGTGTGTGTGTGTGAATGAGACAATGAGCTCAGTGTTTGACTTGTGCGGAGCCTGCAGCCGGGCAGCCTGGCCAGCCTCACTCCCCGCACGAGACAGCTGTTCCTCTGACACATAAATAAGATGGGAGGTGGGGGGCAAAGAGAAAAGAAGGGCAGAGAAACAGAACAGAGGGAGGAAAAATAAAAGAGACAATCGCTCATTCAGACATAAAACACCAGCTTCAAAGAGAAGAAACAGGAACAAATGAATGTTTTTATCTGGGAAAAGTTTTTTTTTTTTTTTTTACTTCTGTGAACATTTTAAAAATATTTTTGAAATGTAAATATGTGGTAAGTTGACTGTATTTTAGTTGTAAATGATACGTAGATGATAGTAGACAACTTGGTCAGTGACAGCTGTGGTCTGCTTTTATTTTGAAACACCTAATAATAGTTCAAATAAATGCTGATCTTCACTTTAGGTTGACTACAGGACATTTTGGGAAAAAGTTTTAAAAATGTGCTTAAAAGAAGAAAATATTTTGAAATACCATCTATATTTTAGTCCTTTCTCAGCCAAAAGTACCATATTGAGAAAAGAAAAAAGGTAAAGTAGTAGAGAAACAAACGTGGACAAGAGAAAACTGTGTTTTCTTTTAGGGTTTGTATCCAAACTCAGCAAAAAAAAAGAAAAAAATTTGTGTTCAGTTGATAATTTCTTTGCTGTAACAATTATTGTTGGGTATAAACCTTACATAATTTAAAAGCCTGATTGGTCACCTTTACAACGAGGTACAACTTTTGAAGATCGTGCAACCGTGAAATGAACAGAGCTGCACTCCATGAAGAAAACATGGAAAGACCGAAAACAGAAAACACAGAAGAGCTTCTACGGAAGCCCTGATGTCCAAACTGGGAGTAAGTGCACAAAAAGGTACGCTTTATTAGATGTAGAGCACTGTTGCTTGAAAATGGAAACATATGGAAAAATATCACTGACTCTAAGCCATTAAAGCTGCACTCATTGATTTGTTAAACAATGTAGCTTTTACCGTTTTTTTTTAAGCCTCTTAACAACGTTCTAAGATAGTATAGCTATAAATATACAGTATTGTGGAGATTTTAAAAAACCCGAAAGAAATCAATAAAGTGGTTGTCCCGCAGTTCTCTAAAAACTTCAGACAATCCTATCGTTTGGACCGAACGATAGGATTGGACAATCCAGCTGTCTGTCTGCCGCACTTCTGCACTGCTTGGATCGCCATTAATCCGCCCGGATACATTTTACAGCAGAACATCCCGGACATGAGAGAGGACAGAAACAGCTGGCTGTTAGCTCTTCCATTTTAAGATAAAAATACCAGAGTCCCCCTAAAAAAAACACCTTTTCAGCTAGCAGAAAACTAAAAACGTTTGGAGGTGAAAAGAGGAAAAGCCTGGGGGAACGTATCTTTGCATTTTGGAAAGGTAAACGGGAACAGAGCAAAATGCAAGACATGCAATGAGATTTGTGCCACGAAAAACAGGAATACCAGCAATTGGTCAAAGCCATGCATCACGCATGGAATTAACTTGCAGCTGCAGCGCTGTGTTCAGTCTCTGACTGGGAAAAAAAAAGGAGACCCCGAGCTTCCAGCCTCTGCTGCATCTGTGGGGGAATACTGTGACATAACAGAAAGTTTCCAAGGTAAGAAATAAATACCGGTAATAATAATAATAAAAGCATAAATATGCCATAAAAATATTTTTTTGTTTAACTTAAAAAAAGTTTAGTAATTTGTTATTTTCTCTCAGAATTATAAATATAGGTACCAAAAAAAGTATCGTTAAGGTACCGGTTTTGAAAACCAGATATTGTTAAAGTGATAATATGCAACTTTTTCATATTTTTAAATATTTTCCTTGAGCCAGTCTGTGCTAATATGACCCTTTACAGAGTTAATGAAAAGTCACTTAGCCCCATCTGGTGATTACAGCCGGAAAACCACGATTGCAAGATCTCCGTCGCCGTCACGGTACCCAGGAAGTCACGTGACTCATGAGGGTTAGGCTAACCCAATGTGGCTAGTTGCTATGCTAGCGCTGGAGTGTTTTTAGCTCATGATTCCTGCTTTTTTCAATCTCTCCCTGCTTGAACACAGCTGATTTCTTTGAAGGAGTAAATAACCGCTCCTGTAGAAAACTATGAAGGCTGAGGAGACATTTCAACAGTTAGATTTAGCAGTTTAGAAGCAAGAACTATGGGCTACTTTATTTAATGCAGTGATTTAAAACGGACACCAGAGGGCGCCCAAAACAAGCAAAACTGCATATTATCACTTTAAAGTAGTAGTATCAAAAATATTTAACGGTACGCAGCTCTAGTGCCACAACAAGGAAGTGCTGATTAAACCGGGCCACTCAAATCACAAGCTACACGACCGTCCCGTCCTGGTCCGGACCGGCCCAAAGTTACCATCGGCTCACCGGCAGTCCAGCTCTGACCGTGCATTTTTTCATGACGGTATTGAAACTGATAGTTGCTATTTTTAAACACCGGCTGTATACAATATTACCATAATACCGCCCACGCCTACCGGTGTGTTTTGCCCTTGTTCGGCCATCTTTACTTGTGTTTCATCAACACAATCAGTTTAGTCTTGTTTAGAATCAATCAGACGATAGGAGAAAATAAAGCATGCTCGCGAAGTGGAACGTGTCTAAAATAATGTAATGATGTGTATTTTCTTATCAATTACATTATACTTGAGAATTTGTGGAACTTAAATCAGCATTTATAATAAATCTTATTAAGTACACAGTCCTAATTTCCACTTCATGCATTAAGACAACCATAACATGTTCAACATTATGAGGCTAAGGCCTAATCTTAAAATCGTCAATACAACCATATTAAAAAATATGTAAAAAATTAGTTGTTTTTAAAGAAAATCTATTTTTTTTCCCAGTTTTAAAAAACATTATATCAGATCAGTAACTGTTAACAACATGAGTTTGGATGTATTTACTTGAGCGTGCCTTGTAAACAGGTGATATAAACTGATCATAACGTGTGTGACAAACTGGATTTCAGTCAGCATGTTGAATAAAACTAGAATTCATATTTATAACAACGTATTTACAGAATGAGAAATGCTTTTTCCCCTTATGCAGACATATCGCTCCCATAAATGCTAAATGTTTTGAACCAAATGGTCATCAGTCAATACTGGTTACAGATGACGCAATTCCTCCTTGTCCTGACCCTGAGCTCTCCGCTTTTATCCTTCCGTCTCAATCTCTTCCTGTGTTGCACTTACAAATAAATACCGATCTGCCTAGTTTCTTTCTATTCTTCCCTCCGAGGCACCATCCTTCAACAATCTATCCCTCCATCTTCCTGCTCTCCGTCTCTCTGTGGGGAATGGCCCAGTAATGCCAGACTAATAAATCATTCATGTCGTATCCCCATCACCCCTCTCTTCTTCTTCTTCCTCCTCTTCCATCCTGCTATCCTCCTTTCCCTTACTGCTTTACTGTAGCGGTGGCTGAATCACCACACCCCAATGCATGCAATTCTTTAACACACACACACACACACACACACACACACACACACACACAGACACACACAATGAAATATCTGCTCTCTTTTTGGCTCACTGCTCCAGCAGCTTAAAAGGACTTAAAACGATGCATCGTATATTGGATGTGGGAGGCAGCATTGCCTGAGTTACTATACAAACAAATACGTCAAAGCCCAGACAGGTCACAGCCACGGCAGACTGTAAGAGAGACAGTAGGAGGGGGGAGAGAGATAAGCATGCACAATGAGTAAAAGAGGAGGAGGAGGGGGTGACTGTGACTGAACTGGAGGGATATAGAACTGATAGCTGTGCAGTAATTAGATATATTCCATACAATAATAAGCAGAAGGCCTTATAGCACCTTCCCTAGTGGTCAAACATCATGTTCTAAACTTACAAACCGAAAGAAAAATCAGCTCCTGGTGTTTGTTCGCTGTGTGAAACCTCCTTTATTCCCTTTTTATGGGAGTGTAAGTGTCAAGATGACACTTGACAGCTTTCCTGCTGTTCAGGCCTCTATTTTCTCCACTTTCAGCAGAAAAGGAATAGGCCTGACAAATCACCCTCCTCGTCACTGCTCACGCTGTCTCCACGTGAAAACGGCAGCTCCTTCTTTCAGAGGTGCATAAAGCAAAAGGTCACTGGCCACCAACACTTTAAGAACACAAACCAAAGTAATGGTGCGTGCATGTGCATGACCTGTTAAATTGGCCCCTAGGGCATCTGATGGGCCTTCAGTAATATCTACCCCCCTAAAAGACCTTCCCTCCCGCCCCTTCAACCACCATCGAGCCCTCCCCCTTCCACAAACAATAGCTGGGCTTCCATTTACTAGCAAAGCAAACTATCAGGCAAATTATAGAAAAAAAAACACAAAGATATAAAAAAAACACATTTTTTTCAACTGGATTGAAGTAAATATTGTACACATAGAGGGAGGTGGAACTTGACACCACCTGTGGTCGATACACCAGAAAAAACTTTTCAACAACAACTGTACTTTCTAGGGATGTCTGGGAATTATTATTTATTAAGACATGTAAAAAGAATTCCTGATTTTACTGTGTGCCGACTCAAAACAGCTGGTGAGTCTAGTTATGGTCATTTTTTAGGTTTTCCAGACTTTCACTTGTTCTTATTGGAATCTGATGAATGCCAATCAGGATCAGTGATGGAACTGTGTCATTAGTTGATCTAATGCCTCTAATGGAGTATAAATTGTTCAGAAATCATAAATAGAATTTAGATTATTGAGCAATTCAATGTTTTATTTCAGTAATAAATCATTATTAATGAAACCTTAGAGTTGTCAAATGCGTGAGACAGAATTTATAAAATGATCGTATCCCTCTGGAGAGTCATTTTGAAGAGTGTTTCTCTATGAAAGTGATAAATAGTTAATATATTACCCACTGTAGATCGCTTCCTGAACAGCCTCAGTTTGGAGAAACTGTTTTTATCCAACAGAACTGATGAGCTAACGGCTAGTCTGAGCAGAGCTCAGATATTGTTTAAAAACAAAGTCTGTCTCCATAATTCAAAAAAAAGGGTTTTAAATAAAGGCAACTGGACTTATTCTTCAAAGAACTCATTTGGAGTTGAGTATCTGACTCAGAAACAGCAGCTTGACCAGAATCAGACCAGAAACCAGGTCTAGACCCTGGACCAGGACCAGAGATGAACCAGAACCAGATGCTAACATTAGCATTAGCATGCTAACAAGCTTAAGCTAACTTTCAAGTATTGACATAATGATGACATTTTTACACTTTTAGCATGGCAACACATAATACACAGTGTTAGCATGTTAGCATGCTAATGCTAGCATGTTAGATTAAAGTTGAGTTTTTGCGCATTTCGCACGTGACTGAGAAATGGAGCCCAGACAAGTTATATATCAAATCGATCGGCTCCTTCATGTGATGTTTGGTTGAAATTCCCATAGCGTTTCAATCAACTATCGCAAAGTTATCCACAAAAGACTACGACAGAAATGGCGTAAAAATGGATTAGCCCTTTGAATTTCAACAAAAACTTAATGATGTTTGAGAGCCTGCCATTTCAACACACTTTAACCTAGAAACGTCATTCTTGGTTTAAAATAGTCATGGGACTTTGGACTAGAAAATATTGAGGAACCATGTTGATTTCACTGATGCCGCCGGTAGCACGCCCTCTCAAAGTTTCTTCAGGAACTTTTCTAGTTATTATTGTTATTGACTTGTTCTTCAAAGAGCCAAATAAGTCCAGTTGCCTTTATTTAAAACCCTTTTTTGGATTATCATGACCTGGATGACTGAGAACCTTCACCAGCATCTGTCTCCATAATTCAGATTAATTTATGTGAAAATGTTTTTAAAACCTTTACAGTGCAATCTGTTTCACTATACATGGTTATTTTAGCAGAAACATTTGAAAATTCCAGTTTTCTTGACCCCTGCATACTCAAGACGTCAATATATTCTTTTAATGACTTTCTCATACTTTTCCTTAGACATTCTGGTCAGACTGAACTTTGTTTTCCAGGTTTTATCTGCCCTTCACAGCGTTTTTTTTAAATCAGACCATCAAATCTCTGACCAAAGACATCAACACCTCAGAAACTCTGGAATCAACTGGTCTCAATACAGTGATAGTTTTAGCAGAAGACATGACATCATGAAAAGCATCTGAAATGTATAAAGAAAAGTCAAGAGGTCTGCTGCACACATGTATGAATATATGCCGAAAGGAAACACCTGTTCAATCATCATCAAACATCAAAACTCACAAAAAGATTCTGGTCTTTTTACATCCTTTGTAGCATAAAAACAGAAAACTGTTGGAATTTGCTCCCCGAGTCTGACCAGCCCAACTACTACTATCATTACAGGCTGTAACTGGTTACAGTTTATGCATTCATGCTCTGCAGCAACATGTGCAAGGCAGCCATGTTGGAATGTAAGGTCAGTATTCTGACTTCCAAAAAAAACACACCATCAGTAATTATTGGAAAGAGTCTGAAAAGTGACAGACTGCATGATGCCTCCACTGTGACACTGACAGATGAAGACGGAGACACAACTCCAAACGCCGTCCCACTGATGGTGCCGCTGAACTCGTCTAATGAGCGCCAGCTTTTCAAGCTACACTGGTTTAATGTTTCGTCTGAGTGCTGCTCACATGAATCACTCAGGCTGCCTTCTAGCTGTCACCGTCCATGTCAACTGTTTCTTATTACAAACAACACCTTGCAAAGTGTTGTCTGTAAGCGAAGCCGTGATAATCAGCTTCTCGCCCGAGGTGATTACTAAGACCTATCAGTTACAGCCTCTCGGGAGTCCAGTTTAACCGATTCAGTCCTGCATCATGTGCATTCTGTTATTTTCTTCATGCAAATACATTTATTTTATATCTGTTCTATAATTATAAATGCCTACATTCTTATAAAAGGCAATATATCTGGTTCCTGGATGAGTCTCAGGATCATCAGATATTCTTTCAATTCTAGAGGAACATCCTTATCATCAGTCAACACTTTGACACTGATCCACACTTTAATACCTAGACAGACAATTTATATCCTCTAAAAAAGCCCTGGCTCTTGGATTTTAAACTTGAAAATGACCAATTTGAGCAGCCAGATTAAAGAACGTGAAGACCTCTTTCAGGCTAATGTGTTTGAACTATAAGCCTGTATGAAATGAGTGGAAGAAATCTAGAAAAACACCATAAAAATATGGATATCATTACTAGCTTCAATCCTCACCATCAATAGCAAATATTCACTGCATTTCTAGTATTTATGTAATTTTACCGCTGAAGCCAAGTTTTGTGATTAGATCGTTATTTCAAAATGAAAGAAAAAAAAAAACTCACCAAATCTCCATCCCATAAAAACAAAACTATTTTTTCTGGTCAGGATTATCAGAGCCTGGAAGGAACGTTCAAATCAACATTTATTTGGATTTAATTTTGTAGTTTTTGTGTGATGTCAGATTACATAATTCATCAGTCATATCACTGGCATTAAATATGATTTTAAAATAGCATTATGGACAATCTTATTGGCTTCAGTCTTCACCATAGACATCAAATATTCACTGTTTGTGAAATGTCAGCTCTAAAAGGCCCATCCTTCCTCACCCACCTCCTCTCATGTCGCTTTAAAACAAATATGTTGGTGACAGATTACTTTAGTGTTTTGTTTGAAACTTTAAATACTGAAATGAACAACCAGACACAATATCATAATCTCATAAGATCTGAACGTGCTCAGCATACAGTATGCAGGCTGACTGTCTCATCTATTATGAACTTTTTTTATAAGTACTTTAATGGTATTATATCCTGATGTTATTATGATGTGATCTGATTATCTTCTGATATTATACTCTGATGTTACAAAAATCTGATGTTATTATATTCTTACTTATTTTATATGATTCCAGAGGGATACGATCATTTTATCAATTCTGTCTCACGCATTTGACAACTCTAAAGTTTCAATAATAATGATTTATTACTGAAATAAAACATTGAATTGCTCAATAATCTAAATTCTATTTATGATTTCTGAACAATTTATTCTCCATTAGAGGCATTAGATCAACTAATGACACAGTTCCATCACTGATCCTGATTGGCATTCATATACATTACTGTATATATATATATATATAATAATAATAATAATAATAATAATCTTTATTTATAAAGCACCTTTCATACAGAAAAAACTGTAACTCAAGGTGCTTAACAAGTTAAAATGACCCCACATAAACCACATTCCCATCCCTCCCCCATAAAAAGCACACATACGCAAACACACACACACACACACACACACACACACACACACACACACACACACACACACACATACACACAAAGGACATTGGGCTGAGTACAGATGAGCAGGTTCTAAGGAAACGCCATCAGAGGAGCCCTCTGCACCGGCAGCAGCAGGTCAACAGCAGCAGCCAACGCACCGACACGGGGCGACCAGAGGAGGCAGGGCTGAGACCCCACCTCCACCAGGAACCACCTGGAGAACCAGGCAGCCACAGCAGACCACCGCTCCCGAGGCAGAGGGCTCCACAGAGGAAACACTGGAAGGAAGATTAAAATAACTAGTTAAAATATAATGATGATATATGATTACACTCTGATGGTATTATATTCTGATCATATTTTATAATACTCTGATACTATTATTATAATACTCTGATACTATTATTATAATACTCTGATACTATTATTATAATGCTCTGATACTATTATTTTAGATACTGTATATGTGTGAGAAGCTGATTCGGAGTTAAGTATAATAACAGATGCTTCATCCTATTCCCTTTACAATAGAATGAGCTTTTTTTGCATTACTTTGATATCTTTAAAATTTTTAATTTAACTGGAGTAAGTTTTCTTATGATAATGTTTTTTTAATTTATATATATATTGTTGCATTAATTATTTTGAAATAATGATTTCATTCCCTTAATTCCCATTATACTTTTATTTTATTTTATTTATTTATTTGCTTTTTTGTATGTTTTTTCGTGGATAGGGACTTTAATGTTTTATTTAATCTTGTTAAAAATAAATAAATGAAATTAACTAAGTTTACTTTTTACAGGTTGATGAGCTTTGGCAGCGAGCTTGAATCAGGTTCACTCCAAAAGTTAATCAGTTTGTACATCAACAGAAGTTTCTCTAAGAGCTTTATTAATGTCTGTTCAGCCATTCATGACATGCTTCCTCAATAAACACACACACACACACACACACACACACACACACACACACACACACAGGTCATGAAATCAGCTTCTCTATCTTGACATCGTGATTTTCCATCAGGAAGCTAAAGGCCGTTGAGTTTTACTCTGTTCTGCTGACAGTGTTTTTGAATTGTATAGACATGTTTCTGATTTTGTATGTGAAATGAATCCTAAAACCTGACAAAGTGAGGACTTTTCGGACTTGCAGACACCTTATCATGAGGTTATTTCACTACAGGTGAGACGTCCTACTCCAGTTCCTCTGCTGGAGGACTCCTGCTGCTTCCTGGATCCCGTTTTGGGAACTGTGAGCTCACGTTATCTAGCAGCATCCTATTCACTGACAGTACAGCAAGGCACTTGTGTGTGTGCCATAGATAGCATGTTCATTTAACGAGTGTATAATATCCCCCTGCATGTCCAATGAACTGTGGGTTAGGGGCATGAGCCCAGGGCAGGAGGGGGTGAAACTAACACAATGGCAGTGTTAAGGAGTGTGGGAACCAATTCTCCCCAGGACAATAGACACTTCCCAGTGGCCACAGCGCACCCATTCACCATCAGTGGCTGGGCCGGCGTAGCACGGCGCTGAATATGCACCAGCTCAGCACAATGTTGCTTTCTCCTAAACAAGACCAGACTGTTTCCTATCCCAAAGACAACACAGTCCAGCTCTAGCCTACACACAGCCCCATTCTCACATAGATCCGTCTCCTTCTCAGGAACTTCCACATGTCTCTCCAACGCTGTCGCACACACGGGCCGAGGTTTGCTGTAACTAGGCCACTGTTCCTCTCCACCAGAGATATTCTGGGCTGAAATGTTATTAGTGTAACCCAGTTTACCCATCACCAGGTGACTGCAGGAGGAGGCACTCCCCACAGGGACGCCGAGATGCTCAAGGACAATGCACACAAAGAAAGGGGGTGGGGGGTGCTGAGGCAGGAGAAATGTGACGGAGGATTTGATTAGTTAGTAAGAGCAGCGCTCAAGGGAAATCACAGCTGGACGCTGTCAGGTGTAACTGGAATTACTGCCTTTGATTCTGTGTGTGTTTGTACGCTATATGCTCTGATGTGACCCGAACTCAAACCGGTACCCAACCCTCTCTTTTGTGAGCGTGCTCTCTGGTTGCCGTGGCAACAGAGCCTGAGAACCAAAAGGCAGAGTGAGGCTGAGTGAGAGCGAGAGAGAGAGAAAGGAAAACAAATGAGACAAGCGTGAGAGTTTTTCTGTGTCGCTGCTTTGACAAACACACACACACACACAGAGACAGAGCCGTGCATCCATCACTACAGACTGCTTACATGAATTGTTGTGGGTCTTACTGTAACCACTGCCTGCCTGACCCAATTAAACTTGAGAGCTGGAAATGTTCTGCTGCTCTAAACAAAGCACAGAAAGTGAGCAGGTACTGTGAAACAGAAGAGCAGGACACAACTCAAAATGAACTGAATTAGAAATTTAAACATAATGCATCATCATTTATGACTCACCTGCACTTACTGCAGAGACATACGACACAAGCATGAAAGAACAGTCCATGTTGTATTTTATGATGCTTTAATGCAATTTTGTTTCTATTCTATTACACATTTAGTAAAAAGTATAAAAATAACTCCTCACACATTATTTAAGACTGTAATTTTCATGATGCATAAGAAAGTCGTTGGAGAAACAAAACTGCAAGAAATGATTATTTATAGTTATTTATGATTACAGTACTTTGCTGAAACTGCATACACTGCATCACATTTGTGCAAAAGCTTTGCAAATGCCTTCATTGCAATTTAGCCATAAAGTGTTTTAATTGTGTCCTGAATTAACAGAAACTAAATAGAGGAAGGTTGGACTGAGGGTTCGGATGTCTGAAGCGATTTTCTGAGTATTTTAGGAGATAATTTAGTTTCCTAAAGTATACAAACATATTAAAAAATTCCAACATCACAAAGGCGAGGTCCTGAGACTCATGAACGAAAATTGGCAGACTTTACAAAAGTTTTGAGAAACTTTGTGAACCCCCTCGCTGATGCCCTTCACAGTTTGTCCAGATCAGCCACAGCCCAGTGAGATCCTGGTTTAGAACAATTTAGCTTCAAACCACAAAATTAATCTTTGGATAAACACGCTCAAAGGTCATAAAGCAGAGTGTGCCATGTTTGGAGTATCTTCTTACAAACTCTCCAGCATGGTGGTGGAGGGGTGAAGATTTGGGATTGTTTGGAAGTGAAACAAGATTTTTCACCAAGCAGCTCTTGAGATGACCAAGACTTCTTCAACACATGCTGCACAACAAGAGCTGGAGGTGGTAAAATGCTGCATCCTGATAAAGCCTGGCAACGCCGGCTGATCAATGAGCATGTAGTTTCTGTGCGTAATAAAAGTTGATTGTTTAAAATATCTTCCTGACGTATGTTCTAATCAATCACCTTAAACTGTTTTACCTGTGAGTATGGATTGATTTATTATTGGTTTAGTGTTTTTTTGTTTGCTGCAGCCTCTCTTCCCTCTAAGCCACAGTCGGCGTAAAAAATAAACTTGATATTTGTATAAAAAGGTTGAATCTTTTGCTCTTGTTGTGTTTTTAAGATGTTTGTGATGTGTGTGTTACTTCAGCTCTGAAAGGCAAAACATCCCATCAGGTCACAATGAATGAAATAAGCTTCAAGAGGTGAAAATAGCTGATTTTCTTAAACCCATGAAGCTGTGAGGCACCCTGTGAACATGTGCTCAGTCACACTCATGTCACACACCAGGAATTAACACATGTATGGAATAAGTCTCCACCAGCCATAGAGTCATGCCCATTTTTGGACCGATTTTCCTGCTTTTGACTCAAACAAGTTGTTCTTATTCCAAACAAATGCTTTGAGGTTTGTTTGGTTTCTTACTTTTTGGTTAAAAAGAAATCCCACGTTGGTTTATATACCGTATATATCATTTAAAACTAGAAACAAAAATTGATCATCTAAAAATAGATTTTGTCTCATTCTATAACATTTAATACAGAACTCTAGTTAAAAGGTATCTAATATGGCATTAGACTAATGATATTTATTTAATAGACAAATATGATGAATTATACAGAGCTGTGCAAAAGTCTTAAGTCATCCTTTTCTTTTCAATAAACCTGATGTTTTTTATAATCCATTAAAGTGATTTGGGTCAATATATCTTCAGGCTTTCTGAAGGTTGTTCATAGGTCTTCTATAGATATTGACTGCTTTATCATTCATTTCAGTCCAGTATCAAACTATTTTTTTACAGGAATATGTTTTAATTCATATTTTTTAGGCTACTTATCTTAAACATTTGAATCAGTCAGCCACAAAAAGGCGCCTAAACTAAACTGGTGTAGTGTTAACACATAACAGTTTAGCCTGACACAAATATACAACTTGTCTATGAAAGAAAGCAGTTTGAAAGACATAAAATAGGAGTTCAGCACAATATAATTCTAAAGTAGCCATTATCTGAAATCATATACAGCAGATCAGTTATTTAATAACGTTTTAGCTTCCATCAAAACTACAATGACAAAGATATGGGATTGAACCATAGAAATACTGCAAAACTATAAATAATCTAGTACAGAATGAGAATGTGAATAGTTTAGACTCATCATATACTACACATGTTCATTTATAACAGTTATTTTTAGCTGTCACATCAGTTGTATTGAAAATATTTTACTATAAATGATTCCTCAGGTGAATTTGATTCCCAGAGATCATCTCAAGACTGAACGCTGAGAAGCCCTGCAGTATAGATGATGCACCTCTCAGCTCCTGTGTCAGGTCTTTGATGAAGTTCTGAATTGTTGTAATAACGTTCAGTCAGATATAACTCATCTGCTGTTGCTTGTTTGTCTCGCTCCATCTCTCTTTTGTCCGCAAACTGCACAAATCACGGTCAAGTACAAGGAGGAGTGGACTGAAAAAGATGAAGTTTGAAAGATCTTCAGAACTCCTGGACATCAAGTCCACCATAAAAGATGATAATAATCCTGCCTCGTTGAAAACTAAATATAAAAGGTGACTTAAAATAATTGCGCAGTTCTGTAGCTGAGGAGCTAAAAGATCTTTAATCGACTTTAACGAACGTATTCTGATTGGTTTACATTTCTAGGCTAACTTTATTTAGCTAATGTCTCACTGCAGTCAGTCACAGGCTCAGTCAGACCTAAACTACCTGCTAATCTCCTGTTTTTTAGTCCTGAACTTGATTCGTTACGTCGTTTATTGAATTTAAGTGATTCCCTTGACTGAGACGTTATTTATATGTCTAAACTCATGTTTATTGTAACAAACTATGCCGACTCTGGGACTCTGTGTGTGCTATTTCGCGTAGACACTTCTCCTACCTGCATGGAATCGGCGCTGATTATTTCTCCTTCAAACCGTTTTCCGATCTCGATCGCCAGTTTGGACTTTCCGGTACCGGTGGCTCCTAAAATCACCACCAAAGACGGGACCACCGCTTTCCGCAAGGCGCACAGCACACCGACACCGGAGGCGGCCATCATGCTGCAGCTCAGCTGATTGTTCCGCGCATGCGCACGTGGCGTCAACACGAAAGGCGGGTCCTGTAACCCAGGCAATGGCTTTGCTGCCTGTGGTTGTCCTTTTTATGTATTAAATTGATTTATTTGAACATTTCAGCCTTACTAATCTAAATGTCATCACTCAGTTTTACCTGTCAGTAAAACAGGCTTCAGTCAGTGTTGGTCACGTTTGTTAAAAATGCTTTACGGTGGTATTTTCAGCACATTTGGCATGGTTTCTATGGAAACTGTAAGAGCTCTGCAGTAGTCGCCTTGGTGAAAAATCCCAGGATATGTTACCTTGGAAACAGCAGATAAACAGTAAAGATGTGTGTCGATGAATGAAAATGGTTGGTAAATGTCACAGGCCAGCTTACGCTATTAAATGTATTTATTTTTAATTTGAGATGTTTATCTCCTGCCACCAAAAGGAGGATTTTAATGAAACCTTTGGAAAGTCTTCATTAGAAAACATTAAACATATTACAAAAACAACTACACTTATGGAGTCAACCCATTTCAAGATGGCCGCCACAACTGATCAACATAAACAAACACAAAAATGAGTTTAAATGAGTCAGTTTTCAGATGTTTAGTGTGTTAAAAGGTGCGAGACATATCCATCATATTTAAGGAATAACTCATTTTTTGTCAAACTTTGTCATTAAATAAAATTTTCAGTCATTCTGACGTGAAGAAACACTGCTGCCAAACAGTGACCAATTAGCATGCTAGGTTCATGCCGCTGCAGCAGCATAAACACCATGAACTAAACAGTCTCATGCAAAACTCTAGAGGTTAACAGACAGGTAATATTTTAACACATTGGTACGACTTTCTTTTTAAACAAGAGTTTTTGTTAATATCAAAAATTTGCCATGAATGCATGCATATTTATTTTATGTGGAAAAAAGGGTAGGTTAAAATAAGCATTGCTTCTGCCTATTCCTGTTTTTGGTTGTGGTTAGTGTTGTTGTTTGTGTTAATGTTACAAACCAAAAGAAAGAAAGACATTTCTTATTGTTCAGCAGCAGTGTCTCTCCCTGTAGCCATGAATGTTGCTCCAGTCAGATGACACCTTCCTGTTTCTAGAGACTCCACCTGCTTTGAGTGTCCCTGGTGGATGAGGTCCTTACTGTAGATAAATAACAACCTCAAAATGACCCAAATAACCATTAAAGTCAACCATTGAGTCAGCCCTCTTTGTTAAGCAAATTATTTCATGAACCACTTAATCAGTTACTGATTTTCTAAACTTGATTTATTTTTAAAGTCAACCCATTTTTAGATTGGCTCCATCACCAACTGACCTTAGAATACACCACAATGGTTAGTTTTACAGTAACTGAGCTAACTTCATATCATACTATAGCTAAAAGTCAATACTGTGAATGCTTTGTAAGATTTTTGCCTAAATGTTTGGCATTAGAGTCTTTTAGTAAAATATCTCACAAACCACTGGACAGATTTAAATGAGATCATCAGAAAATCTTTAAACGTACATCTACAACTGATTAACTCTGCATGAGAGCTTGCATATTATAGGTGGCTGTGGACCATGAGAATAATGGTTGCCTGACAAACCAAAGGTTGATGTTGTATCCTGCTTCCCCTACTGCATACTGATCTGAGAATCAAACCAAATCAGCTTTAACTCCCCATGATCTTAGCTTAAAAGTCTGGCATGAAAAGTATCCAAGAAATGTTGGTCCTTTTACCCTTGCACTGTCCTTATTTTGGGGCCTATGGTGTTTTTTTTGTCTTAGGGGGTCAATGAAAAAAATTTTTTTTTCCAATCTGAATTTCCCAAAAAATCTCATGAAGTCATAAGCAACAGGGTCCAGCTCTAAATATAACATTAAAGAGACAAATCGTAATGTGAAACCATTGAATTTATTAATTCTGACTTTATTTATCATACAATAAAGGCTCATGAGGTACAGAGACAAAAAAGTGCTGAGACAAGGCTCCAAAATCACCATAGCTGAACTCCCAAAGCAAAGTAAGCAACACAGACTGCTACCATGACTGTACCGCAGCAGAAACCAGTGACTGATACAAATAAAAATAAATATATTTTTAAAAGAAACAAATGTTCAGTGTGGCTAACTGGTGGTTTGTGCTGAATTTGAGCATCTTCAAGAATCATAAGACTTTTTTTCTCAGGAACATCCTGTGTCCAATCACAGGAGCTTCAGACTTCCTGAGTGCTGGTAAAGCAGGGTATGCTACTGGTCGTTTACAGTACTAGATCCAGGGCTACAGTCTCAATATGGCTTATGGGAAAATTGGGAGCACCTGCTTGCAAAAGAGGGAGAGAGAAAGCATTCGCTAAAGACTATACACAGACTGTATCCTCTTAAACCCCTCCTTCATATGTCAGATTTAGGCGAGTGCTACAGCTGCAGTGATCGGATCGACGACAGGAGTGTTCTGCTGTCTGCTCCTGAGAGAACGGAAACCATCCAGGCCACAAGTTTCAGCACAACCACCAGAAAAGCCCTTCTTGCTACAATTACAAAATAAAGATAAACAGTCGTTAGCTCACACAGAAACACAACTTGGTAGGAAAATATATAGTATAAAACTTTGTCCCCCTCTGAATTGTACAAATAAAAACTCCAGAGACAGAAAATTAATGACAAAAACTGTTAGGTTTTGCAAACTGACAAAGAAAAAAAGAAGATGAACATTGTGGCAAAGTGATGTGTTCAGCGTTCAAGTGGTTTATTTCAACTCTTTAATCATTTTATTAACAAAAATAGAAGCTTTGAGTCATCTTTGAAAAGCCAGTAAGCTTGGCCCCGGCGTAAAACCACAGGGCCCCCGAGAAAACCTAGGATGAGTACAGAGCAGAGCCTGGGCTATAAAGGGACAGTAAAAGATCTATATACAGAACATCCATAGCTGACTGAAAGGCTTCAAAAAGGCATTCCATCAAAGACATAACAAAACAGACAGCAAGCTGAAAAAATACAGCTGAAATTTAATTTATTAAATTAAAAAAAAAAAAAGGCATATTTGATTTTTCCTCATCTGAAGCAGACATTCATGTTTGGGCTGGTCTTCATGGCACAATAGAGGGAAACTCTGGTAAATAGTTTAGTGTTTGTGCAGAAGATTTGCATGAAAGGATTCATTTTTGATCAACTTTTTACATGTTTCTCCAAATAATGCTACAAAAAACAGGCCACTTCTGAAGGTTTGGTGTCGATGTCTAAACACCTGGTGCAGTAACGAAATTAGAGGTCATTAGAAGATGCAGGCGTAGAGGTGAAAACCTGATCTCCTTTAAACATGCTCCTTATTAGTCACTTCCAACGTCGCTGCTGCATTTCTCAGGCTCACATAAGAAATTGGGAAGCCAACTTTGACACCGACGGTGAGAAAGTTGGAGGTTCAGAGAATAACAAACAGAAGGTGCGAAGGCTAAACTTGAAATTTAGATGTTGGATGCCAAGCACTAAAGAACAGAGGATTTGATTTGTTGGGGGAAGGTCCACAAAGAAACTTGAGTGGAGACCCCACAGCTGTGCAAGCACAAGGAAAGGAGAGGTTTGACCAGCGCAGCAGTTAACAGCAAAGTTCTAGCAGTTTTTCCAAATAAAAGTCATGTGTTCAACTCAAAGTGAGCATTAGTGTCCGTCTGCTTCAAGTTAATTATTTAACATTTCTTTAAAAGGGGAAATCTTAGTCTGATAACTCTTTGAGAAGATCCCATCCAGACTGATCAACCACTCAGAAGCTAATGTGCAAACCACAAAAATATCAAACAGAAAAGGAAAATAATTAATAATCCAGCTGCACTGTTCCAGCATGTCCAACTCAAAGTCGTTCAGCTCTGTTCCGGTCGCTCAGGACCGTTTGAGCTGCGCCAGCCTCTGCAGAAGCTGCAGCTGTCTGGCTTTCAGATGTTTCCTCTCCTGAGCTTTCTGCCTCTCGCAGGCGTGCAGCTGCTGCAGGTACTCCGTGGCCCGAGTCAGGATGGCCACCTTCGGAGTTTTGGGGCAGTCCGCTAAGCCCGGGATCTCGTCCCGCAGCGACAGGAAGCGTGAGCGCAGGTCGTTTCGTCGCTTCCGCTCCAGAAAGTTGTGCGCCTTGCGTTTGTCCGTGTCCTCGCAGTCCGAGGACTGGGGGCTCGACAGGTGGGAGGAGGGCTTAGAGGGCGAGCTTTGAAGCAGGTGAAAGGCGGAGGATGAGGAGCAGGGTGGAGATGAAGGCGATGAGGAGGAGGTAGGCGAGGATGCGCTGAGGTTTGGGGACTCTGACCTGACCCCGGCCACGGTGACGTGCGACTTTCTGCTGTCTAAGTTCAGAGGGGCGTGGCCGGGCCGAGGATGGTGGTAATGGGAGTTCTGGTGAGGGTGGGACTCGGGAGAGAAGACCTCCTGACGGATTTTCTTCCGGGGCGGTTCAGAAACCACAGGCAGAGTGTCCGGGGAGGGGGCGGCATAGTTGTGCTGCTGTTGATGGATGGAAATGTGGAACCGCTTCATGCCGGGGTCGTGTGGGTCAGCTCGCACCGTTATAGTCACTGGTTTACGAGTGCCGACCAGACGACGAGGCTTACGCTGCTGCTTGTGCTCCACCGTCACCACATCAATCTCCTCCTCTTCATCGTCTTTGTCATCATCTGAAAGGGATAAACAGCATCTAATAAATAAACGACATGTGTCAAAATGAATGCAGCCTAAAAAGAAGGTTCAAACAAACAAAAAGCAGCTGCTGTGTGGAAATTAAATCACGGTGAAAGGATTCTTGAACTGTGACTGGAAGATTGATTTTTTAAAATATTTCTACAGTGTTTTACATAGACAATATGAGAAAATAAAAAGACCCATCACTCCCTGTTTGGACAGGAATATCTTGAATTAAAATCTAACTGAAGACTACTGAAGTTTGGGTGAATACTCTCTGCACCCTGAGGGGATTTAGGAGAAAACCACAAGTCCTAGAGCAGAAAGAGAGACAGTGGCTGAAAGAGGACAATACCTACATTCTGATGCAGATTGTACATATAGAAAAATTTGGGAGGGGGGAATAGTTTTTTGCAAAGGTTTTTATATAGTTAATGTGACATCAAAGCATCTAAATACGAGTTCAGTCAATTAGAGTCCAGCCTTCTAGAACCTGTTTCAACTTTAAATGTCTGAAATCCACCTGAGCTGAAGCGCTACAAAGGGGGCGGAGTTTTCTCACCTGTGATCAAGTTCTCAGATTTTCTACTAAAACTAAAATACCACGAGAGCAGAAACATCCCGCAGTGAGTGACCCCAGTCACACACTCACCCTGATCCTTTCCCTCTTTAAGCCAATAAAACCCTGGTAAAATGAGTTCACAGCGCCTCAGGAGAAAATCTGATCTCTTACAACACACACACACACACACACACACACACACCTGCTCTGAATGGTCACCGCTTTAGGTCATCTGCTTCTGTGGAAATTCCCTGGCTTCATTCATGTGTTGAGAGCTGGGATCAGGGAGGTTAGGGACTGAGGGGCTGGCTAAAGAAGCACTCAGGCGTAAAATGGGCAACTTTCAGCGTGTTATAAGAATCTGGCTAATATTCAGCTCTGATTTTTTTTTTTTTTACTGCACTGCTGTCCATGAAAACAGCACATTAACACAACAAAATGTCATCTTTAATTGATTCATCAGACCTTCTATGACCCCTCCATGACTGATGGCACACCTTCCACATAACCGTAACACAACACATGCATCTCATTTGGACTCTTGACTGCCCTCGACCTCAAAGCACACATTATCCCCTTAAATGTGGCCAGACTCTCCCTCAGACCCATGTTGAATTCTGCAGGCCTAGTCAGAGCTCTAAGCGGACTAATCCTGGTCTATTCAAAGCGCCGGCTGGCTCGGATCAAACCCACACACTGACACAATTGGCGCCGCAGCCTGTTGAGCACAGGAATGCAGCAACAAGTTCCCTTTGTGACATTACACACACACCATGCATGGTCCAAACTCAACATCACATGGTCGCCTATGCACTGAATGGAATATTTGGATAAAATAGGTCTTGAAATAAATTAAAAAGGTCTAATAGTAGTAGTTTTAAAAAGAAGGAGAAAGGAGGGTTTCCTGATCCATGTTTTGCCAAGAAACGTCTAATATTGTGCAATTCTTTTAAATGGAGGTTATGTCAGAGTCGAAGGTCGTGGGGAGGGTTCTGGTGGGATTCTTGGAGGAGCAGCTGGTCTACTGGAGTCCTGCCAAGCAGCAGATGTTTCAATGGGTGTGTCACTGGATTCAAGCATGTGCTAACGCAATGCAGTCAGGAGCCCTGCCAACTACTGCCGACACGTTAGGGCTAAATAAAGCAAGATATTAATAAAACGTCTAACATTCGAACAGCATAGGGAACATATTTCTTTAAAAACCAGTGGAATTTGATTGAGATATCGCGAGAAAACAAACTTTAGGAGCGTTTTTCTCGCAGCCCTTCCCTTACTGACCTGAGGAGTCGGTGTGGGACTCGGAACCGGAGGACACTTGTTTCTTGCATCCACCGGGTAACGGGAAGGTGAGCACCGCAGCCGGGTCCACGCAGTCCGCAGCCAAGCCCGCCTCAGCCTGGACCCCCTGCGCCCTCCCCGGGGACGTGAGTCCGGACCCGGCGGAGACCTTAGCGGAGGCTCCGGTCCCGGGACACGGCGAGCAGCGGTCCCCCACCACCCGCTCCAGCTGCTGCCCGGCGGAGAAGCAGCTCCACATGCAGTCCTGGATGATGATGGAGCTCAGGTTGCCGAAGGAGTCGCTGCTGTTGGCCAGCTTACAGGGCACCTCCTGCGGCGGATGCTGCTGCTGCTGCTCGTCCTCCTGACCCAAGAACTGGGACACCCACTCCAGTTTGTCCCCGAGAGACGGGCACAGGAGCCCGACCTTGGCCGACCCTTCCAACGTCCGGATGGGGGACATGGGCGGGGTCGGCACCAGCTCGAATTTCTTCCATATGTCCTCGCTGGGCGCAGTGGACTTGAAGAAATCCTCGTCCGGGTCGTGGTCGTCGTAGAAATAATGCTGGTAGTGGTCGAGGTGGTCCATGATGTCCCAGTTTTCATAACGAGGAGCGGCGGAGCTGATGCCCGGCATGGGGGCTGCAGGCAGGCGGGGTGCAGGGGGGCGTATCACTCCCTGATGCCTCCGTCTGTGGAGAGAAGCGCGGCTGGATCAGAACCCATGGAGACCGGATCAATGCATCATAAATATTTACACATTTGAGCCACAAATCCCGTGAACTGGAAGCCCACGTGTTAAGAAGGTGATCTCGATTCAGACTGGTGAAAGTGATTAAACGCTCCCAGGTATTTAATGGGAGTCTCCTGCGGTTCTGCTGGGAAGTTTCGCAACGCAGCTTCATTACGTAACAGCGACCCGGGAGGTGGGTCAGCGGGTTCGAGCGGCTGATCAGCAAATAATTAGTTTAGATACCGTTTAAAACAGATTCACTGCTTATCTGATCATCGGAGCCTCCTACAGGCGCAGCTACGCATCAAGGCTCCAAGAGCGCACAGCTGCGCACGAGAACCAGTTAATTAAGCTGCGAAATCCTGAAACTTTATCACCTCCGTGCGTGATTCTGTCCTCGAGTCTGTGCGTCAAAAATCAGCACAGGAAGGTGGAAGTTCAAGTGAAATCAATAGGATTTTAAAAAAGGAGACTTTTACCTGGTGCTGAGAGGGAAAACCCCGTCCGCGTCTTCATAGATCCACCGCGCGTAAAACCCGAGCGTCCAAGAGGCGCCACTACTCCTCTCCTACGTCTGCGTTCGGATCTTTTGGGGTTTTTTCTTCTAAAGACGGTAATAAAACGTCGCTGAGGTAACCTGAGTCCGTTCGGTCCCAACGCGCACACGCCTCGGTTCCGCTCGCCGCACTACGCAGGCTGCTGCGCTAATGTGTTCCAGGAGGAAAGGAGAAAAGGCTGTTAAGGCTCAGGGGGCGGGTCGTAGTAGCAGAGCCACGCCCACTGCTTAAAAGCGCAGTACACTCAAAACGCACGCCCGAGTCACGTGCGCGCACAGCGTTACATGATGATGTTTTCATAAGATGACAGGGTGATGGTTTGGTAATCATTTAGAGGTCATTAGTCTGTTTGTGGGAAAATGTAAAAGGTTTTTACAAGGATGATGTTTCATTCAACAGCAGGGAGGTTTGAGTGTGTGTGTGTGTTTATAGGAGGAGTGAGTAAAGTGTATTTATAATATAGCACCTTTCACAGAAAAAAAAATCACAAAGTGCTTCACAAAACATGGTCAAAATAAAAACATGATTAAAATAAAACTATTTCCAAAATAAAAAAGATCATTTATAAGCTCATTTAAAGCAAATTAATAACAATCATAAAACAAATGATGATAAAAATAAAAGATAAAATCAGTTTTAAAGATTTGGGTCTTCAACTGCTTTTTAAAGGAGTCCAGACTGTCTATACAGCGTAAAACTAAAGGAAGGTCATTCCAAAGTCGCGGTGCAACAGACTGGAAGGAGCGATCACCTCGACTTTTAAATCTGGTCCTTGGAACTGTTAGGAGATTCTGGTCTGTGGACCTGAGAGCTCGGGTTGGAGCGTATGGCTTTATCAGTTCAGTAACATAAAGAGGAGCTTGACCATGTAGGGCCCTGAAAGTTAGAGTCAGGATTTTAAAATTAACTCTACATTTAACAGGTAACCAGATAAAACAGATCAGTAGTATCTGACATGATGTGGTTTATATGAAACTTCTGTTTGAGAGGTTCGATCTGAGCCAGTCTAAAATCCCCACCAAGTCACGGAGTCTGTTCATTAAGGTGCTGTGATCAACAGTGTGAAAAGCTGCAGAAAGGTCCAACAAAACTAAGACTGTAAACTCCCCGGAGTCTGCTGCCATCATGATGTCACTGGATACTTTGAGTAAAGCCGTTTCTGTTGATGCTTTTTATAGAAACCAGATTGGAATTTATCAAAAATGTTGTGTTGTTCCAGAAAAGAGACCAGCTGATCAGCCACAACTGTTTCAAAAGAATGTGAGATAAAGGGCAATATAGACTTTCAGGCTCTCCTTTTTATTTTAATTCAGTTTCAGAGTATGTTCTCTAGAACCATTCAGAGCTTTGGGCTCTCTATCTGTAGCTACTCATATAAACAGGGGTGCACATAATTAGTCCACCAGTACAAGATATCATGCATGCATATGGTACATCCCACAATCTGACGAGCTTCACATCCTGTTGCAGTGCAGCAGAGTGCTCACATGGCCTCTGAAGCTAGACACACATGCACAGTCAGGACCTCCGACACACAGACCTCCGACACCTACACCAGTGACACATCTGCGCAGCACCTCCGACACAGGCACGCTGCAACAGCAACACACACACACTGGCAGCACTTCCAACACACGCATGTGGCACCTCTGGCACACAGTACCATTGAGACACGTGCACGTACCTCCAACACACATGCACACAACTTACACACTCCTAGCAGCGACAGCTTATCTCAGCCCCCTCCCATGTGGAGATGTGGTGTGTACCAGACACAAGCACCAGGTCCTCCCTTGAGTACCTCCATGGAAAAATTGTGTGCACCCCTGCATATAAACAACCTTTTTAATACAAGAAGCATTAAGCTACACCTCAAACATGAGGAAAAATACATCAGGTTGTTGGTTGTTCATGACTTAAATACACCCAAAAGGCCAATGATTTTGCTGTAAAAGATGTGAAAATGTGTTGTTGTTTTTTTTGTTAATTTGAACCAAAAATTCACTGCATGTTTGAAAGTTGCAGAAACAAAGTAGTGAGCAAGCTAGAAGCAATTAGCTCAACTTTATTGCAGAAGCATAGACTAGAATACTGCTAAACGTGCCCGTTTTCCATTGTCAGTTTAAATAATCACTCAGGTTTATGTCACCTATGGTCAAGGTTTCAAGAACAGGAAGCTGCTTCAGAAGGACTGAAGAGCCACTAGTGGCTCCAAAGCCACATCTTGGTGAAACATCAGCAGCAGAAAGAAAAACACTCACACCATTACAGGCAGAAAATAAGTACAACAGCCATTAATTAAATCTTGAACTTTAACACACCAATCCCTGTCTGTCCTTCCCTGTCGGATGAGGACGTTTGACTGTAGCCAGCTAATTAGTTTTATGGAATAATGGGGAAAAAAGCAACAGATTTTCAAGATTCAGCAGTTGTTCAAACATGATTTTACTTTACAAGCATAGACACCAGCAGAACGTGTAGCAGCTGCTTTAAGAAGGCAGCATTGGGCTTTTATTCTGACAAGCCATTAGCTTATCAGTCCAAACAAACCTAAACTCTTTTTCTCCAAGCTGAGGCCATTCAGGAAGCTCTCTAATATTCTTACTTTAATTTTTTTAATTTTGTACCCAGAAACACACTCATGTTGACGTGACCATATGGCTGCAGTATCTGGTGTCACACACATGCGTCTCATGGTCCCTGTAATCAATATCATGCTTATGATGTAAAGCCCCCCCTCTGAGAGAGTCAATATGGAAGCAACGCTCTGTCTGCTGTGTGCATGTGTGTGTCTTCTCAACAGCTGCACACACACACACACACACACACACACACACACACACACACACACACACACACACACAGAACTGCTGACGCTTGTTTTTCTTGCTACATGAAACCAACTGGTGCCTTTTTGGAGTCATGAAGCTGTGCTGCACACGCTCACTCTGGAGGAGGATGACTGGGAAACATAATCCCCTTCCATCATCAGACGTCATCTTCCTTCCTCCACTTTCTACCAAACTCCATCTTCTCCTCTTGACATCTTTTCTCCCCTCAGCCTCCACTTCTTGAATTTCTTACTCCAAGTCTCCTCTGATCAAAGAGATCCTGACCCTCCAGAACCCTGGGGGAACTTTAGAGGGATAAATCCTCTGCTTCCATGAGATGCCACAGAACAAACACACGTAAAAGAATTCGCATCAGTGATCTTCACACATCCCTCCTCAGCCTGTCCCGATACTGATCCCTCTCACTCTCAGCAGCTTTCATCTGGTTCCTCTCAGCCCTCCACCTTGTTTCTCACTTTGAAATGCTTAATCTGCTCCCCTTTTCTTTGAATTAATCATCAAAAGTGAGTAAGTGCAAAACCAGCTCTTTCAAATGTACAAAGAAATGTCTTCTTAGATGAAATAAGTGAGTTTAAGGGGTCCCTGTGGGTTAAATCCTAATGTGTATAAAGAATACTCTGTCTAGAAGCAGCATTTCACTGATATGTGAATGTGAGCGCATGCTGCAGATGGGGGTGGATTGTGGAGAGACTATTTACTGTAATTCCCTGTAGGTTTAATTATCCTAATCAGGGAATCTAATGTATGTTGTGTAAGCAGCTCTGCAGTACAAGTTTTATTTTTATTTTCAAATTAAAACCACTCAAAAATACATGATGTAGCATGCCAAAGGACCCCCTACACATTAAAACGCTTCTGTGGTATTAATTATCTTCACAAAAAGAAATATATTGTTGATATTTAGTTCAGATAAACAGTTCTGATGTTGTATTTAAGAGCCTAAAGCAAAAACAAACAATAAGGCGGAAGCAAACCTAAGTCAGAGTTTCACTGGCTGTGACATCAAATTGTTAGAAATTATGCAATTTTTCAGTTGGAATCACAATAATGCATCATGTTTGCAACAAGCCTATGTCAGGGTCACAATTAGCATATATATGATGTAATTGGAAAACATTAATTGCTATTTAGTAACTAAATGTCTTGATTGTGTCTCATTTTTTTCCACAAATTGGTCTCTAACCCCTCCCAAACATGACGTGTGACATTTCTCACATTTTCTGGCACAGAAACCAAATTTAAAGAAGTTCCAGTCGACTGAAACAACTCTGCAAACATTTGTCTTGCAAAATTTTAAACATGCTCAAAATTCCTGAAGAGTGAGATACTGGTGAGGAAATTGAAGGCCTTTAACCTTTAAAGGCATTCTGGAAACTTTGCTGTTTGCAATTATCCTTAAGCGAGATTCACAGAACATGAAGCACAGCTGTTGATGAGTACCTGGACTGAACGTCAACGTCAACTCTCTCCCTTATCGTGTGTGTGTGTGTGTGTGTGTGTGTGTGTGTGTGTGTGTGTGTGTGTGTGTGTGTGTGTGTGTGTGTGTGTGTGTGTGTGTGTGTGTGTGTGTGTGTGTGTGTGTGTGTGTGTGTGTGTGTCAGAGGAGATCAACACCAGTGAGAGCAGCAGCTGTCACTTCTCCTCTCCCAGATTACATGAAGTGAACCTGCAGACACACTGATGGGTGTGTCTCAGACTGGATGTTCATTGATCAGTCTGGAGAGGTGTGAGGGGAGGATGCAGGAATTACTGGAAGGGTGACCTGAGGAGCAGGGTGGGGGTGACACTAGATAACCTCCTCCTCTCCAACAGACTTTGTTCTTTTCCTTCAGCGTCATGTTTTGTTTTCTTTCATTCGTCTCCTTCTAGCGTGCACGCAATTTTTTACAGTGTGAATTTTGTTTGAATTCAGCAAAATTAATATTAGTAAATGATGTGAAAAACATTTGTGATATATAATTATGGTTGACAAACACACATACATATATACCCATATATATATATAGTAAAAATAGGTTTAGTCTTAGAGACTTTTTAAAAAGTACATTTGAGAGCATCCCAGAAAACTTTTCTCCTTTAAATAAAGAATTTGAACCTGAAGTATGGTTCAGCATCAGTGTTCCAATCCAATCCAATCCAACTTTATTTATATAGCACTTTAAACAACCAGTACAGGCCCAAAGTGCTGCACAATAAAACAAGATAAAAACAAAACAACAGAAAAGGTAAAAGACAAAAAAGGGACTAAAACACACATAATACATAAAAACAGCCGTATGATAAAATACAAAGGATAAAATCAAAAACTAAAACCAAGACACTAAAATCATCACCTAGCTATATGCCAAGGAGAAGAGATGAGTCTTCAAGAGTGATTTAAAGTGACTCAGAGAAGAGGCCTGTCTGATGACCACGGGCAGGTCATTCCACATGCTAGGAGCTGCTACAGCAAAAGCACGATCACCTCTAAGCTTCCGCTGGGTCCTAGGAACCCTCAGGAGCAGCTGATCAGCTGACCTGAGGGAGCGAGAGGGCGCATAAGGCTGTAGCAGCTCAGAGAGGTAGGACGGGGCGAGGTCATGGAGGGCCTTAAAAGCAAATAAAAGAACCTTAAAATGAATCCTAAAATGAACAGGCAACCAGTGAAGTGATGCTAAAACAGGGGTAATGTGCTCATATTTATGTGTTCCTGTTAAAAGACGAGCTGCAGCGTTTTGTACCCTCTGGAGCCGAGTAATGGACACAGCACTGACCCCTATATACAGTGCATTACAGTAGTCCAGACGAGTGGTGACAAAAGCATGAATTACTGTTTCGAAGAGCTGTACCTAGCTCGTGTGAAAAGGTGAAAAAGTGTTCACCTTTACTCTTCTTGCAGATGTCTCTAGGTGTCTGTAGTGTTTCCATGACTATCTTTTTATAACCATGTGTGCAAAAACAGCAGCTGTGTGTGATCAACTGAGACATTGATTTGAGTCGAACGGCAGCAGAGCTTATGATTAGCACTTAAAGACAGAAAGCCCCATGGTGTCAGGAAATCCATTCAGCTTTATCAGGACACAACAAAAAAGTGTTTCCTGAAGATCTCAGCCACTCGAGCACTGAAATATCCAAACCAATGATTGTATCTTGCATTATTTCTTTGCCTTTGTGAGCTCAACGTGTTTGTTCATCAACATTGGCTGAGTAGGGCATGATTCTCTACTTTCTTCAGTGACATTTAATGCGTTCTAGGTAGAAATCAATTCAGGAACAGGCTGTCAGCACAGACTGTGCCCTGGAGAGACAGGGGTATTGAGAAAAGGGGTGTGAGCATGAAGAAGAGAGGGTTATGAATCGGTGTGAATGTGTCAGTAAACCTGGGCTGGGAATAACAAGTGTCTGCAAGAGAAGGAAAGAAAACGAAGGGAAAACATGCCTGGTGAAATAATGAATCAGAGGAGAGGAGGGTGGGAGGAATGTAGACACATGGGGGGAATATTTCCCATCAGGAGAATGAGTGGTCCAGAGGGAGAAGGAGAAGGGTGGAGGAGAAAAAATTTAGAGAGGTGAAGAAATTTCTCAAGAAGAAGTTCAGGGAAATGATGCCATTACATAACTGATGTTTGGCACGCACGCACACGCGCACACACACACACACACACTGAATCAACTTAGACGAGCAGGCCACATTCAGGCATGACATGGCAAACTAATCCAACAATATTAGAAAAAAATGACAGTTTCCCATATTTTGTTAATTAAGGATTTAAACTAATTCACATTGATTGTATAACATTATTTTGAGACAGACTTATCCTAAAAAGTCATGCTGATTTAACATGTTCAGAGATGAGTTAAATCTTCTACATCAATCTTTCTATCACAGTTTTTTCACATCGTGTGCTCAAACTGTACAAGTCACTGCAGGCTGTTGTAGCTAGGTCCTATAAGGATCTCCTGTAGCAGTCTGTGTTGCAGTGGATCTAAAGGAGCCTCTGACTGAAGACACTCTGTTGAATGAAGACAGCAGGTCAATATCTGGACTTCAGAGATGATGTTCCACATCAGCATGTCCTGCATTATGTTTGCTTGAAATGCTTTAAATTGAAGTGTTTTTGAGAGAAAAAACACACCATTAACTAGGGATGCACCGATACCGATACTGGTATTGGTATCGGTTAAAGTTGCGCGATACCAGGAACCGATACCAGTGGCTTCACAGTCTGTGACTTGTGATTTCTGTTGTAGTTTCCTATATTGAACACTAGGGGGAGCTATTGAGCTAAAGAGGAACAGTGTGGGTTGAGAGCTGGAGATGGTGCCAAATAGTTCATTTATTTAGTTAAAATGTGGAAAACTGCAATAATTTCACCGTGAAATCACAGAAAATTGTTATTTTTCACCTTATATTTTAGTTTTGTGATCATTTTTGTTAATATATATATATATATATATATATATATATATATATATATATATATATTTTTTTTTAATCTAACTCAGTTATTTGTTGTAAAAAGCAGAGAAGAAAAAATAAAACCTGTATTCCAATTTGTTGCATTTTTTTGTGTGGTAGAAGTATCGGTATCGGTACTCGGTATCGGCGAGTACTCAGATTTAAGCATCGGTATCAGATCGGTTTTGAAAAAAGTGGTATCGGTACATCCCTACCATTAACCCTTAAGTTACAGCTATAGCCCAAACTACTCTATGCATCTCCTAGGATGGTCCAACCCAGGAGTTTTAGGGAACATCAGGTAAGTTATGCTGCCTCAGATTAGGATTTTTGACAGAGGATTTTCTGTTCTGCTTTTGATGGGAGGTGGATTTATGAGTCCTGGGAGAGAGGAGGAGCATTAGAGAGTGGACAGGTACATGGTAATCCAGATAAGTGGGTATTGAGCGCTGGCAGTTTGCAGAGCAAATGATCAGAAGTAAGTTTGTCAAAGGAGAGTCTGATTTAGAGTCCAGCCAGCTGCACAGCAATCGCTGTGGAGAGCATAAACATAAGGTAAGGCTTCAGAATCACTCCGCTAGAATCACAACTAGAAATACAGGAGAACAATCAAGAGTCACCAGATATAGACTGGATAGAACAACTGGAGGGGGCCAGGTTTATGAAGCAGGTGAGTAATCAGCGTTAATGAGCGCTTTAGTTTCCCATCATAAGATGTTTGTGTGACATGGTCATGTGACATTGTGCTTGGTCATGAGACACCATTTTATACTGTATGTTATCTGGACTGGAGCAGCTGATAAGCAGCAGGGAGGTTTTTCTAATTACTGATGGACTTTCCATCACTTTTTGTACCTTCCTTTCTTCATGTATTTAAAAAAATATATTAGAAAATTGGTGGCATGTTCAATACTGATTTTACTCGCTGTGTACCCACACATTGTTTTAACATTAACACTTTTCCAATTTCATTCCAAAACCATTGTTTCTGTACTTCTTGTAATTACATTCTGTAATGATTTGTTTAGCTGAGATATTTCAGCAGGTATTTCACATAAACAGAATTAAATAAAATAATACGTAAAATCATAGTGTTGATACATAAACCTTCACCTAAATACCATTTTACATCCTTGTAATTCAAGCTAAATTATTCTTGATATCACAAACTGAACAAGGCCGACAGACTGGATTCTGGACTTACTCATGAATTAAATATGATTTTTCTCAGGTCAAACAACACAAGTAAACTCAGGAACACAGCAGCAATGAGACCATGATGACAAAAGTGATGCACAAAATTATTTTACCTTGAAAATGGAAACTCAAGTTGGACAACCAGTGACATTTGCTGTGCCTATTATTCAGGCTATTATATTAAGTATCTCATGTGTTTAAATAACACGCTAACTGATGGAAGCATTTTGCATGTGCAAAGCTGCCATGTTTGATAGGTCTGAGTTGGTCGAGAGCCTCTGACTTTCCAAGTTCAAATTTCATCTTCAGGGTTTTTTCTAGATGACTTTTCAGACTTGGAATTTCCAACGTTCATGTACAAATTAAACACATAGAAGGAGATGATCATGAAGAACAGGTGTGATGGTTACCAATCTGGATAGAGCACAACAAGGAAGGAGGGTAGCAAAAAGGACAAAGGACTTACTTTTCAAAATAAAACAGGCAGCAAACAAAAGCCATTACAAAATACATGAAACCAAACCTAATACCAAGTGTTGCTACTTTCTGAAGTGGGGTTGAGTATATACAGTCAGTATCTTGCCTGCAGTAGATAACCAACAAAAAAAAAATCTGTTGAAGAATCAGAGATGAATTCTACTGTAGATGTGGAGAGAAACTAATCTCTCTCTAAACACTGTCCACAGTAAATAAGACAGTGATACTCAAAACTAGTGGAGCCACTTAATCATTCAAGATGAGGGAGCTTAAATACACAAAGGCTAGTGATCAAGGGAACGAGGAGCACCTGTGAAGGATTAGCAGGGAGAAAACCGTGAATCCAATCAGACACACCTGTGGAGGATTAACCCCGAACACAGAAACAAAGCACAGATCACAATAAAGTAGAACCACATGAACCACACACACACAGGCATGAAGGAAACACAGGGGGCATAAATCAAGATTAAACTAAAACTACCGAACGGGGATCATTACAGCAATAATGCTTTTTATAGTGTTTTATTTGTACTGCTCAAAAAATAGATATAAAGTGGTCTTGTATAAAAATGAAACCCATCAAATTCTCTGTACTTCATCAGTCGATGGTTTTCTAGTTTCGTGGAAATAAATTCTAGTCCGTCATCAGCAACAAGAACAGGATCTGGGTCGCTTTTTCTTCAGTTGCTGCTGGATTTATTTAGCTTTATGAACGGAGCTCACAGGCTGCTTGTTAGTCAAAGTCACTGAGGGTTTGTTGTTTAGGAAATTACAATTTAAAGAAAACTTCAGGTTAATAATAAACTAATACTTTGGATTAGACTCAAACTTTTGCATTAGAAAAAGACTAATTTATTTATACTTTGTATTTGGTCTTACATTAGTAAGAATTTGTAACTGTCAGAATTTCAAACGATAATGCAGCTGAGGGCCGCAAGTGGCCCCCGGGCCACACTTTGGACATGCCTGCCTTAAACAGTGGTTCAAAATAGGTTAAAGTAAAATGCTGCTCCTCTCCTCCGTGTCTATGTGAGTCCTTTGCATTGCATGAATCATTTACTGCAGCAGAACATAACAAAATGTTCAGTCGTGACACATCTCACGGAGGAAACGATTGTTGGACTCCTACTTGAATCTGTCCCTGGCCTTGATGTTGAAAATTCAAAGAGACAGCTCTTCTGTTTTGTCTGCACTTTGTCCTTTTTGTTTTGTTAATGTATTCAACAGCACATCCTTTCATTACTTTGTGCTTTTTATGTGATGTTCGACCAGAAGAAGCTGTCAAAGCAGTGAAACCTATAATTATGATGCAGCAAAAAAAAAAAAAGCTGCAGGGATTCATCAAAGGATGTACAGACGGAGATGAACAAACTGCAGCTACGACCCTGAATCTTATGACTTTTGAGCAAACACTCATAACCTTGATGAGCTGATAGAAAGGACTGGAGCTGGAGTTTGTGCAGACAACAACATAACAGCATTGTGATGGAGAGCAGATGTCAAAACTGCAGCCTAAACAAGAATATCTCTTTAAAATAATCATAAAATTTAAAAATGTATCCCCTCTGAAATGTGCTTTTCTCAGTTTACCAAACAGCTGTAACACTCCATCTCAATTCTTAGCATGTTGTGTAGGATAACCCAACTTTTTAAAGGCAACAAAAGGTGCAATAAGTTTGACTTTAACACCTTTATCGATCTGAAATCCATCACTCCTCAGGTGATTTTTGAATGTAAAGTAAGTGAAAACCCTCAGAGATCTGCTCCCTGTATGGGTGTCTCTCAGGCTGAAGTGAGCCTTTTCTGTATTGTTTTGAAAATAGTTCTCCAAAGCACCAAATGGTGTTCAGCTCAAGCATCCAGACGGTGAACACGGCGGCGCAATTATCTGCTAAACATCTAAATACGTGCCTCGGGGGCAGGGAGTGAGCCAAACAAGAGCTGAGAGATGTGAGAATGTTGGACTTACATTTACCAGGCGCCAATAAAAACAGAATGAAACACCAACTGGATGCAGCTGCAGCAAAGTGTGCAGCTGCTACCAGATGTAATAAATCAGCTGGTTATTATATATTTATGTTTTCTGTGCAGCTCAGAATCACCAAATTTACCTCTTTGTTCTCAGCAGTGATGACATATCTGTAGTGCAGATGGTAAACAGTCTGAGTGTGTGAGGTAAGACGCTGGATTCTTAGCATGTGTACGTGATTAACGGCATGAAACACATATGGAAATGCTTAAATCTATTAAAGGAAGCTGGTGGCATCTTAGTCTTTAAATTTGGGATAATAGAACTGGGATGTATTTCCATTTAAAAACCTCCCGCCTGCAGCGTGATGGGAGGGATGTGTGTTTATGGCTGGTGATTTTTACACCTTGCAGTCTGGAGGAATGTGCAGCAGTGGCTGTGTGGCATCCTGCAGATAAGTGGCCAGATGCACACACACATACACACACACACACACACACACACACACATACACACACACACACATACACACGCACACACACACGGGGCCCTGCAGAGATTAAAGTAGGGGATGTGACTGTCTCAGCAGGAAACACTGATAGACAGAAGAAGTTGATTTGAGTTACAGGATGAAGAGAGTTTAGGAAGGAGAAAGTTTCATTTTTTTGGAGGAAACTGGAACTGATTAAATCTGAGCACACATTATTTATTTTTATTGAAATGACTCAAATTTTAGATTTGAGCTTTGAGTTTCCTAGAAAAACAACAATAATGAATGTTTACAGCACCTTCCTTATAAAAAGTAACATTCTGTGACTTGTATTAATAATAATAATAATAAAACTAAGAATGATGGAATAGGAATAATATATTTTTCTTAAATTTAATTTTTTTTAAATGAAGCTTAATATAAAATAAAAGTATACAAAAATACACTAAATACTGAATTTTTTATTATACTGTATATAAATTATTCTAAATTTAAAATTAAAACATCTGCCTGAATTATAACTGGTCTAATTTGCCTCGCCTCGCCTCGCCTCGCCTTCCTCCGCTTATCCGGGTCCGGGTCGCGGGGGCAACATTCTAAGTCGGGCAGCCCAGGCCACCTTCTCCCCGGCCAAGTCCACCAGCTCCTCAGCTGGGACGCCCAGGCGTTCCCAGGCCAAACTGAAGATGTATTTCCTCCAGCTTGTCCTGGGTCGACCTGGGGGCCTCCTGCCGGCAGGACATGCCCAGAACACCTCCCGAGGGAGGCGTCCAGGAGGCATCCTTACCAGATGCCCGAACCACCTCAACTGGCTCCTTTCGATATGGAGGAGCAGCGACTCTACTCCGAGTCTCTCCCGGATGTCCGAGCTTCTTACCCTATCCCTAAGGCTGAGCCCGGCCACCCTAATTTACCACCCTGGTCTAATTTGTACTTAATAAAATATTATACTGCATATGTCCTTATATGGTGATGCATGGTCTCAGGAAGTTAAAGGGAATTAAATCATCATCATTACATTTTAATTTTCAATTCATTTAAAGCTCAGGTTGTCTTGTGATTAGTTGCCTTTTGACCAAAGGTAGCAGTAAGCTGAGTCAGTTTGGACCAAGCAGAAAACAGCTAGTCCACAAAGACCCGCCTGCAAAAAGCATTGCTTCTGTCTTAAACGTTTGCACCTTTATGTAAATGTTATAATTTAAACATTTGCAGTGTGACAGGTCTCCTTGCATGACTGTTTCTGCAGAAATACAACAAAGTTTCAGCAAAGCCCCTGAATGCACCAGATGTGCAACATTTGACTAAAGTGCTTGAGCTTGTTGTGAGCTGGTTCAGATGACCATAACAAAAGCAGAGACACACCATGTGAA